>OOFC01030014.1:0-21058 GCA_900323345.1 Pseudochromis fuscus | reverse complement strand
GGAGGCAGAGGGTGAGAGAGGGGTGGGGGAGTGATTCTCCTGGGAGACAGAGAGCAGGCCTGTGTTGTTGTGTCCAGCTGCACCTGTTCAGGGTGATTTTGGTGTGTGTGTGTGTGTGTGTGTGTGTGTGTGCTGTTTGCTCAATGACCAAATAAAGATTTCTTTCTTTCTTTCTTAACGATGAAATGATTTTCACATGGACCAGCAGATCACTAAGAAGAAGAATAAACTTTAACTAATAACATCAGAAAAAATGTATTTCATGATGTAAAATAACAACTTTTGAATTGAAGTCAATAGGAGCCAGAGTTTTTGGAAGCCAACATCTAGTGATTATATTTCAGCCAGCTCCGAAACAGGGATCCTACTCCAATTAATGGGTGAATGTTTTTAAATAAGATAGTGTTAGTATTTTACCAAAAGCAGTGGTAGCAGTGCAGCTGGATTATACCTTGATGGAGGTTAACACTCTCTTAGTGATTTCTAGTTTTATAAGAGTAAAATAAAAATGAAAAACCTGGTGTTGGTTTTAAAGAAGTTGGCAGATCCTTCAAGCTAAAATATAAATGTGAATTTCTCCGTGATGCTTGATGAAAATTCAGGGAAATCATGAATGTTTGCACAGAATTTTGTTCCAGTCCCTCTTTCACATAATAATGCTTCACCATGATTACCTCTTTTCACCCTTGTGCATCAATCAGATTTATCATCAAAGCTGTTTCCTGAACCCAGCATCATTTGAAGTGATCTTATTGACATGCAAACTCATGACGTGCAAACATACAACAAGGACTATTTGTCGGGGGGGTAGAGATATGTGGATTGCGGGCAAAAACAAACATACCACACGACAAGTGGAGTAATTATGGTAATGTGTGTTACCTCCTCGCCCCGTTGTGCTCATTTGTGCCAGATGTGACTCATTCTCACGGAGGCAAACAGATGAGCCTCATGTTTGATTTATTTTCTAAAGGCTTCATTAACCAATAGATTCATAGTTATTCCTGTCTGGATTTTTTCATCATTCATTCCCAAAGTGCAGAGTAATGCTTCTTTATTAAAAGCAAGTTAAATAAGTCAGCTCCTCGGCTCGGCCTGCCAAACTGTCTGGCTCTTTAAAACACCGTCTCCATGAGTGAAACATCACCAACGCTCTTGATTTCCTTACCGCCTGTCTCGCACGGCCCCCAGCGTTACACACTGTGCCTTGGAAATGAACAAGTGAACCCACCAGTGGATTCCACCTACTCGTCTCATTTCTCCACCTCTTTTTCCTCTTCCTTTGTTTTTCTCTGTGTCTCACTTCACTTTCTGTCTCCACAGGAACAAAAGGATCAGAGTTATTCTACTGTGAAGACCGCCGCCACACGGATCAGTGTCAACAACCTTAAACCTGGCACCACATACGTCTTCCTCATCCGCCCCTTCTCAACGCCGGCCCCCTCCTCGTCCTTGTCTTCCTCCCCACTTTCATCCTCTTCTTCCTCCACTTCTTCCTCCGCTTCTTCATCTTCTGTCTCCTCCTCGTCCTCCTCCTCTTCATCCTCCTCCTCCTCTTCCTCCTCCCCGCCGCCCATTGACTACGGAGCGTACAGCACTCCCCTGGAGCTGCAGACACTTGGCGAGCGTGAGTAGCCGTTTTACGCCTCCTCCTCCTCCTCCTCCCGTTCTCCTCAGTCCCTCCTCTTTAGCACTGCCAGGCAGACTGGGATAGGAGGCTGGTGCAGGCACCTGGCCAGCCCACACAAAGAGGCGTGCTGCTATAGCGGGAGAGACAGAGGAGGGGGATGTGGCTGTGTCTGAGATTATGTGTGAAGATTCGAGATTTTACCAGTAAGCTGTGAAATGGTTCTTCTTTGTGCGAGCTGATATTGCGTCCCCGGTGCCACCTCGGGCTCTGGTTGGGATTCTGTGTGTGTTTCATGCTTTGTACTTCATATAAATTCTTTGTTTTGGGCTGTTTTTATTTATCCAGGAAAAACATTTCTTTCTTTTTTTTTTTAAATTCATCGTCTGATAGTGCTGAGCTGTTTTAAACCATTTATAAAATGCACCTCGGGGCTGCCCTCTGTATGTACTATTTTCTACTGTAAAAAGAGCTAAAGATCAGCTCTAGCAAACATTATTTATTTATTTAGGGCTGCACACAAAAGTTAAAAGCTCTTCTTTGTTTTGTGTCTGGCTGAGAGGCCGGGGTCGAAAATAACTTTTTGAGCAGTTCAGATTCACTTTTCATGGATTTTTCTTTAGGGCAGCTCAAGTCTCAAAAAGGTGACGACCTGAGTTACTCACAGAGCTTTAGTGCATGAAACACAAAACTGCAAATGTTTCTATCAACCTATATATACATCTAAATTATGATTATTAGTTGTTTATTGGAGAAACTATAAGAAACCTCAGTAACACAATCAGACACTATAAACAAGTAATGATTCATCTATTAAATAATCACATAATTTATGACTGTGTGTCTGTGTACACTTTAACCATATTCTGAGATTATATCTACATAGATCTGTCTGTATAAAGTGTTGTTTAAAATTTTTAAAGTGTGTTAAACAAGTGGTCGTGCAAGAAAACAAAGGCAGACAACAGATGATGAAAATTACTGATCACAACTTCAACAAAAATTTCAAATCAACATAGATGAAGAATCCAGTAATTGATCATAAAAACTGAAAACTGACAATTATTTGACAAAGTGGCATCTTCTATATCAGATGTTTTGTGATGAAATCTCCTAAATAGATGTTCAAATGAGATTGTTTTGTCAGTATTCTGGTTTACTACGAGCATCAGTTTCACTACAACAACAAAACAAATACTGTTTTATACAGAAACACAAGATATTGTGTCATTTCTTTTTCTTTAAGTCAGTTTAGTTCAGCTGTGTGAATGCTTGGACTTGTATCATATACAATGATGTTTGGAAAGTCATCGTTTCATCCTCCTCCCTAACCAATCACATATGAAATTAATTTAGCTTCTAAGGTCTTTGCTTTATGATTTATTGCTCTTCTTAAACCTACTAAATCCTAACATCAGTGTGTGATTATGAAAGCACAATCCTTCTAGTATGGCTCAAGTGTCTCTTGTGTGATTGTGTTTTGTTATTTCCAGTGGCACTTGCATCCAGCGAACAGAGCCCGGTGGTGATCATTGTTGTGGTGTCCGTGGCCGCCCTCATCATGCTGCTCTCCATGGGAGTCGGCCTGCTCATCTGGAGGAGGTAGATATGAACACGACGACTTGATTAATTCACCATCCATTTCCTGTAGCCATCCTCACCCTCAGGTTTTAATACTCTCGGCGCAAACACACACGTTGACATGCACATGTGTACAAACGCGTCATAGAGTCAATCACATATTAAATGACCTGTCATGTCATAATCCAGATTACAGTAATCCATCGATAACAGGAGATCCTCTGTGAGAGGAGCTTCACGATTTCCAGTCATCGTTTAATAGGAAGCATAAAGACGTCAGCTTGATAATAGTGCTGTCTGCACCGAGAGGAAAATGTTGGCAGGGTCAAAACCTTCTTTGATCGATGTTTTTTTTTTTTTTTTTGGCTGAGAGTTTATAGTTCTTCGCTCTCTAATTAGTTTCCACAGAGAACAGGAATTGTGAAATAACAAAGGGATGAGAGGTTAAAGCCGTGTCACATACATTACTAAAACTAACACTTTAACTTCATGTTTTTTCGGTGATGATGTAAAGATCACTTCACACAACTGATGTTTAACTTTAAAGTGACTCACAGGTGATGACAGCGACCTCCTTCACCGCCGCGCTGACCTCATTTTTCAGCATACTGCTCAGTCTAATTAAATCAAGATTCATTCAAATGAAATAATGTTGCGGTGCAAGGGAGACCGTTCAGACTGATTGCTGCTCTGTTGCTTTATTTCTAATTAGGTTTAAATTGGCAGTCTAGGTCCAGTTTAGGTCATTTTAAAAAACTGAAGTGGTTTTGAAAACTGTAAAGTAGGACAGTGTAAGCACACATCCCTGAACAATGAAACTGACTTTTTTCGGCATCAGGTGATTGGCGGACATCACTGTGCCTGTTGCAGGAATGGCAGCATTGTTGATACATAGCAAGCAATATTATAATACAGTGCTATACACAATGTAGATAAGCATACTAACATTTCATGCTAAGGAGGCTGCTGCAGTTTAATGTTCATTTATACAGCGCCTTATCCAAAGAAACTCATCTCAGGGCACTTTACATAGTGAGGTCAAGGCCTTACAATGATTTCACTATTATAAAGAAAAAGCCAACAATTTCCCCTTGAGCTAGTACTTGGCGTCAGTGGGAAGGAAAAACTCAATTACAGTATATCTTGTCATATAGTGCGTGCGTTTTATTCAGCTGAGCAGATAAAGTGCGTTGCCGCTTGCTGTTCGAGACACTTTGCTCTTTGACTCCTGTCCAACTCCACATCCTGCCAGCTCGCCTCATGCACGCCTACACAGAAACACACACAAGCACAAGTCCGACTATACAATCTCGCACATGCCAGCACATGATCTATCTATTCCCACAGCTACACACATATGCAAACACACATGGCTACATGTTCGTTTCATTTCTTCATTTCATTTGGCTGTCATTCAATTTATTTTTGTTCAGGGAGATTTTCAGACACATGGTGGAAGCGCTTGTTTGTACAATCTATGTGTTTTCTCTTTTTATTATCTCTCTTTGTGCTTGAGAATATAGCAGCTTTGTCAGGCTGTAATTGGGCACAGGGATGGTTTAATTATATTCTAACATGCTAACAAGCATCTCATTAGTTTTACATTTATTTTTCCCTCCGCCACTGTGGTTATGTTTTTGCCTGCGTTTGTCCGGCTAGCCGTCTGCCTGTTAGCAACATTACGACGAAATGATTTAACAAATCTTGATGATTTTCGAGTGATTTGGTAGCGTCCCATGAGCAAATGATTGCAGACAAGATCAGAAGGTGCGACACATAATCCTGAAAACTCCTCACCTGTTGTAATAGAGGCAGCGTTACAGGACTACCGTACCAGAAACTCCAAATTATCGTATTTTCGCTCGACTGTGAGCGTCTCATGGGGCGGGCCTAGCTTACCATTCAGCCAATCAACGCATGGGCGTCACTCGTATTTCACGCTCAGCAAAGCGTGATTGGCTGGTAACATGTCACATGGGCAGAGATGCCTTCAGGGTTCACAAAAAACTCTGTGGCAGATTGCTTCGCAGGTAATAACATGAAATGGTCAAATTATTGTAAATTCGCCCTTTTTATTAGGATTATTCATCGTACAGAGGGCCAATTATCATACAAATAAGATAATTATCGTACACCTAGCAACACTGAATAGAGGAAGTTTATTAAAAAATTTAGTGTTGCTATTTCACCACAAGCGGCTCAGCCTATAGCATCAGTTCAGCTAGTTTTATAAAAATGTTAGAATATTGACCTTATGGTGATACCTTAGCAGAAGTATTTGTAGCACATTTCATTTTTTCGGTACAGTTTGTATGAACAGTGATTGGCAATTTGAGTGATGCTAGACAAAATCATAAGGACTCCATGATTGTTTTCGCAGAATTGATGCTGCATCTCAGCTGGGTAAAGTAAAGCAGGTGTTTTCTTTTCCCCACACCCATTGTATCTGTATAAAGAAGAGGGCTGTGCTGTAGACGCCACCAATTCCAGATGCCCACAAACAAGCGATGATGGAGTCATTCGGGTGAAGAAATGGGATCTATTCATTTACCGGTGGATGTCACTCAAACATTTTTAAAGGAGTATATGAGAATAGGTGTACACACAGTGTCACACACAAACTGTCATGTGAACACAACAGCCACGTTGGAGAAAAACACACAATACACACACACACTCACACACACACACACACACACACACACACTTATAAGTATTTTAATACATTCTTGCTTTGAGGAAAGTCAGCATCATCCCCTTGTGCGCAGCCTAGCAGTGAATAATAATGCTTATCTTTCTCTCTTTTATTCCCATCACCGCATTCATTGCAAGTGGTCTCCATTGTTCATCGCTGCTGGACCATTAACTAGCCCTTCATGTTTTGCATAGAGACAAAGAGGGAATGGTTTGATGCCTCAATTACCATGCTCGTGTTTGCAACGACAGCCAGCTCCCGGCCATGGCTGGAGGGTCTCAGTTACATCGATCTGCCCGCTCACACGGACACATGCAAATGAAGCTCCACTGCACACACATGAAGGCAGTCACAGGCATTCATGGATGTGCACAGGATTGCAACGCAAACTTCAGACTGATAGCATTTTTTTTCTTCACTTTGAATGTAAAGTGTGCTCTGGAAGGCTTTACAATATGAATGTGGTCCTTTTCTGGGTGTTTGGAGACCTTAGTCCAGTCTTCTTGTTTTTTTTAATCCAATATTAAAATTTGCTACGAAATAGATGATGTAAAGCTAAATAATTTAACAAGTTGCAGTATTCTAAAGATAATATTAAAACACACAGGTACGTAATCTATCATAGGCACATTACTGCCACATGCATTATTCAGAACTCTTAGTAACAGCATGTTAGGATTAACCCTTTACCTCCGAGCATAGGGCCGGTGCTACATCTGCACAGGATTACCGTAATTATGTCACGGTTTGCGCAATCAGAAAAATTCCAACAGCTTCTGAGAGCTGAGATGTTACAGTGAATATGGTGTCATTACGGTAATTTCACCAGCACCTCTCCCAGAAGCCGGCAAATTCGGTGATTTACTACATACTGTGTCGTAAGAGTGTAATAACAATGACGATGATGCAAAAATAGCAGAATAACACTTAAACAGATTTTGCATTTAGAGTTTTTGTGAACAAAAACACTACAAATGCACGTGGATGTTAGATTTTTGCATGTTAAATTTGAATTTGAAATCAAACTAAACATAAAAAGTCCAGGTGGGAAGTTGGAGGCTCGGGTGGTAAAGGGTTAAACAAAACTGGAGATAGGGTGGAGGTGATTAGGTGAAAAAAAGCAAAGATTAGTTGGTATTTTCTTTTTGTTGAAACCTCATCTCTATCTTATCACAGACACACAAACAAACACACACACTCCCAGGATGCACTGGTGCCTGACAGACTTTGATAGAGCCAGAGTTCCAGGGCATTGCCCAAACATTCTCCAGGAAGCCCAAGCTTGACTGGTCAATGCGGGGATTGTTTCCCCTTCAGCGGCCGCACCAGCGTGCACGTGTGCTGTCGTGTTATTGAGCGTCCCTATCTGTGTCTGTGTGTCCATGTTAGGTGTGAGTGAGTTACGAGTTATCACGAGGGCAGGAGATGGAGAGGAGATCAAGGAGAAAGGAAGAAGCGGGAAATGAAAGCAGAGGGTCATTTCATTGGGCCAGTGGCGCTTTGGTGACACTGTGACAAAAAGTGGGATCCCATGGGGGGAGAGGTGGTCAGGCCCGAGAGACAACGGTCTGAAACTCAGCGGTATAGTTCCCTTCATGTCTTGAACAGATCAGTGCTTCTGAGCAAATCAACAAAAACAGATGTTATGTCAAATGTAAAAGTTGTCGTTCTGTGTCTCTTTATTTATTAATTTATTTATTAGTCACCAGTCGGTGTTTGTTGTAAGCGAGGACCTGTCAGTGAACCTAAAACTGTCATGTCTGGTCATATCCCCCAAGGGGGTAATGCTTATGTGGCAGCATCCCAGCAAAGCAACCCGCAGCAACGGAAGATAAAAAATAAAGTATCACCAGTTTGATTGTTGAAAATAGTCATACTGATGGATATAAGTTAAAATGGCTTCATGAAATTTCTCGACTTCCCGTTTTATTTGGCCGTACCTAAATCTCTCCTGGCCTAATTCCTCTCTGTTCACATTACCTGTCAGCTCCGATCGTATCCCTGCTCTCTCACCTATTATTCATCAGATTTCCATAACTGCACTTTATTCCAGGGAAGGTATCAGACATGGAGTGGAGAGAGCTGGCAGTGAAAAGGCTTCATTTCCATCCACTTTGCTTAAAAATTCTCCTCTGAAAAACATCTACTGAGTGGGCTGCACATATGATAATTCAAGATGCATATACAACATTGAAACCACCTACCTGATATAACATAGGTCTCCCTTGTGCCACTGGAACAGCTGTGAGCCATCGAGGCGTGGATGCTGCAACACCTTCAAAGGTGCGCTGTGGTATCTGGCACCAAGGCATAAGCAGTGGCTCTGTGGATCTGGCTAGTTTCTCCCAGTACATCCCAGATATAAGTGATGAGATTGAGATCTGGGAAGTCTTTGTGCCTGTTCACACAGACACGAAAACGAAAATTTTTCCCCCTCAACCTGGAATTTATGTGTGCGTCCACACATACGCTGTAGTCAATCTGCCAGGCCTGTATGTGGCGCTGTAACGCTGCCACAGAAATACATCAAAACAAGGAAGAAGACACGGACCATGTGCATTAAACTTGTACGAGGTAAAACCAACACCCACAATAGTTGTACTTTGAGAAAATTTTGCTGTACAAACCCAGTAGCTGCTGCAGCACTAATGTCACTGTATTCTGCCATTGTTATTGTTGTTGTCGGGGGTTGCGCATTTGGGTTCAGGGAGAGGCGGGGTTACGGCGGCGTGGTTTCAGGAGAATGCATATTCACCGTCCACATGGAGACACAGCAGGTGGCGTCTTCAGACCTTCCCTCTCTGGGACCCGTTTTCAAAAAGTATAATTTTCAGCTCCCAAAACGTCGCCTCCGTGTGGACGCAAGGCGCACACTATAAAAAACTTTACCGTTTACACTAAACCTCGTCTCCCTGTGGACGGGGCCTTTGTCATCTTCTTTAAACCATTTCAGTTTTTTTGTAGTGTGGCTGGGAGCATTTTCTCACTGCCACCAGGGAGTCCTGCTGGCATGAAGGGCTGTAAGTGGTCTGCAGCAGTGTGTAGGTGTCAGAGTAACATGAATGGCAGGACCCAAGGGTTCCCAGCAGAACACTGTCCAGAGCATCACACTGCCTCACCTTCTTCTTGATGCCTCCATCTGTTACCCAGCGAAAAAAAACACATACATATTGTGAAAGAAAATGTGATTCATCAGACCAGGCTGGTTTCTTTCATCGCTCCGTGCTCCACTTCTGATGCTCACGTGTCCATTGTTGGAGGTTTTGATGGTAGACAGAGATCAGAGTGGACACTGTGGTTGGTCTGCAGTTACACAGCTCCTTGTGTGTTCTGATATCTCTCTATTATATCCAACTCTAAGATTTTTATCAATTTGTGCTACAATAACATCTCTGTGGGATCGGAGCACATGGGCGAAATTTCACTCCCCACGTGCATCCATGTGAGCCTTGAGGCGTACACGACCCTCTCGCTGGTTCACTGGTTGTCCTTGGACCACTTTTATTTGGTGCTGACCACTCACTGCACACCAGAAACACTCAGAGATGCTCCGACCCAGTCATCTAGTTATATATAATAATTTGGCCCTTGTCACAGCCGCTCAGATTATTACACTTTCCTGTTTTTCCCACTTCCAACACATCAACTCCAAGAACTCAGTGTTCACTTGCTGCCTAATGTTCTTCAGAGCCACAAACAAACAGAAATCAGAAGTACATCAATGAGCCAGATCAGTGCAGTGGGTGCATGTGCCTTCACTGCACTGTAGTTCAGTTTGAGTCATTCGCCCGTCCTGCTGCCCGCTGCTACAACCAAATCTGTGGCAAAAACTACCGTATTTTCCGCACTATAAGGCGCATCGGATTATAAGGCGCAGAGAATAGAAACTACTGTAGTGGCTGGGGTTGCGTTATCCATCCACTAGATGGAGCTGCGCTAAAGTCAGTCAGTCAAACTTTATTAATAGAAAACAAACCAACGTTCTGACAACTCCGTTCACTCCCAAAACAAGCTAGTACATTCACAATACGATACCGTACGTACCAGTAGCTCTTACTGGTATTTGCGCCGCCTTCGTTGAAAACAATGTATTTCCAACTCCATTTGTCATAGTTCAAAGCTACATGAACAGCTGTTGTATTTTTTCCTTGAGGTAACGTCAGTGAGGTAGTATTATCTTTTACCAACAGCAAGATACAACAGGTAGTGCAACTTTTTATCATGTAGTTAGTGCATTCATGCCATTTTGGGGTGTTTATACACACACCAGTATTGTGGGACTGGAATTCCCCTTTACCGTTTTTACCGCTGTTACTTCGGCGACGCCCCCTGACTACGGTAGCCATAATTAACCAATATTGATCCATATATAAGGCACACTGTCGGTTTTAGAGAAAAGTAAAGGCTTTTAGGTGCGCCTTATAGTGTGGAAAATACGGTAATAAATACAGTGTTGTTATGGAAGTCTTGTAAAGATATAAGTTTTTATTTGTGACTTTTTTTTAAAGATTTAAATATAGGTTCACATTGAGAACCACAGATCAGAGGCTGGGAACATAGGATTATGAATGAATAGATGTATAGACTAATATAATCCAGGTACAATACAACTAACTGTATCATTTTGTTATTTGGGCAAATTTACTATTTAAGTTCAATTTCCATTAATTACATTTTTCAATTCAAAATAATTTTGTTTTTCCAAAAATCTGCTCTTCACAGCGACGGAAGCTAAAATGAAAAGTCTTGCCAAAACTGACATTTGATGAAGCTGAGCTGACAGTGACAGAATTTGGCAAAAAACTTCAGTGTCTGGCATCCGCACATTTCTTCCTCCCATCTGGTTCTTCTGATGTGTGAAATTTAAAAATTGGTCCAGGATTCGAGTAATTCAGGAGTTTGACTGCGGGGTCTATTTTCAATGCAGAGAATATGTGTTTCCACAGTAGTTGTAATCTGTCATTATCTTTTTATTTTCCATGTTTTACTGACCACATCCACCATATTTCAATGATTAGAATAATCTATCCATCAGCTTGAAGTTGTGTTGATTGACAGTATCTGAAGTGAATGAGACGAGCCAGGATTGACGTGGGCCCTCCCCCTCCCCTGTTTTCTCCCCAGCAGCGTCTGCTCGGGCTCTTCCAATGTAACTCCTGCTAGCGTGGTGCTGCTCTCGACCTCCTTCTCCACTCTTCCTCCTCCTCCTCTTCTTTCTCCTCTTCCTCCCTTCACACAGCTGATGCCCAGGTACACTGGCATGTCTGCACTTCCCTTTTCCCTCCTCCCTCCCACCCCTCTCTCCCCTTCCTCCATTTCCTCCCAGTTGTCCAGCTTCCTCTCCGTCCTCACTCCCTTCTCTTCCTCCTCCAGCTTTGCTTAAACTGAGAAACTAATAATCAGCCATTTTCTTCCAAATTTTGTTTGTCTCCTCACGACTCTGCTCCACCATATGACATGAACTTGTGATGCGGGGACAGTTACTGTTGAATTCATGCCCAAAACAGAAATCCTCCAAAGAGAACTACTTTGCATTTAGTATTTCATTTCGGTCACATCTGTGGCATTTCAGATGAAGTAATAGGAACGGGATCAAGTTATGCGACTTTTCCTTCATGCATCCCTGCCAATTCTTCTTCTTCTTCAAGATTTAGTTGCCTCCTTGTCCGTTCACTGCCTTTATATCACTTGGTTTATTCCCTTGTACAGTGGACTCCTACTTGGTGTTTTGCTGATTTCCCCTTCTCGTCTGTCCCCGTAATTTATCCTGCTGTATGTCTTAGCTGTAATTTTCCCATCACTATCGTGCTTCATTAATCTTTAGCTTGCTTTTCTTTCTGTTTCTTCCTGCGCTCCCAGCCACGTACTTTATGGGCTATACTGTGTGCCTCTTCAAGTTCCCCTTCCTTGCATACCCTTCTTCCCAATTATCCTCTTACATGCAACCTGTTATTTTCGTGTCACTTCCTCTGCCTCTTCATCTCAGTACTTCCTCACATTTATTCCCTCAATGATTTATCCCCTGCTTTGCCCTTCTCCCCTCGCCATGTTCCCACATTTGCTTTCGTACCTTTACTACCCCCTTTGGTCTCCTGCATCTTGTTTCCCTCGGTACCACCATGCCCTCCGTCCTCGTCTCCCCTCCCCCACCTCCCGCCTTGCTCTCCTTTCCGCTGTGCTCCCTTATCTATTAATTCTCGTCTCCTCTCCCCTGTCTGATATCTCCTGCCCCGAGGAGTTGTGCTGCATGTGTCTGCTGGTGTGTTTTGACAGACAGGGTCCTGACCTTGTCTCGGGCCCTGCTGCTGCAGCCCGGGCTGAGCGATGTGTCAGCTTCATCCTCGACCACGTCTCCCCGAATAAAAACTCACAGGGACATACACATGCAGAATAACACAATCCTGTAAACGCACACACACACACACACGACCGTTCGCAGATACACACTCAAACCCCCACACATAAACATCCCCATGTGCGCACGTGTAAGGAAGCACAAACGCACGGCGGAAGTGTGTGTCGGGCTCTCTGTAAACTCCCTCTCAGCTGTGCACTGGTTCTGTGTGAAGTGCTGATGTGTTCTGACATCCACGTTAACACATGGTTCCCTGAGCAGATATATTTCACTTGAGCACAAATGCACACACGCACACACACACAGGTTACACAGACACATGCATGGACAGTCATATGCTGACTTCTCTGCACAATGTCCTTAAATCCTCAAGTCATAACTTTAGCAAGTGGTGTTTGTAGAAAAAATATGGTAACCAGTCACAGTATGTATCATCCATTGCACTTGTTGAGATTGTGCTTCCTGATATAATTACACGTCATAAACCTCACAGTATAAAGAGCTCTTCAGATTTAAGCTAAAAGAAAATCCCAGTGGTTTTTTGACCTTGTATTTTGATGTACTGTAAATCCTTAAGAAGTGGCCATTAGGCACCAAAAAGTTGTTTGACAAGTTTAATAAGTAATCTTGATTGTATTAGTATCTTAAAGTTACTGATAATACAAACTCAACACTTCCTTTATGTATTTAAAAATAAAAGCACACTACTAGAGTTTTACAACACGCCTTTATTGTGAAATATTTGTAGGTACACTACTTTTTTTTGTGCTAGCAGCATCTATTTCCTATACAAACTCCATGAAGTTCAGCATTGACAACCTTAATCATCCTGGGTGGAATAATGAACCATCAGACATGTCCCTTCTCACTCGAGGAGGAGGTGGGATTTGGGATTTTTTGTAACATGCCAACAACATACACAGACAGAATCTCTATGGAAATGAAATCACTGCAGATCACGGTCTCGATCATTATCAGAGACTCGACTTTTAATTGAATTCACTACTTTTTTTTATTTGAAGAAAATGCAGAATATCTGGTGTATCTAGAGTATATTTCAGCAGCATCTTGTTTGTGTGAAGAACCTCTGTCGTAGATGGCTTAACGCGTTCCTTCATCTTGTTTTTCATCTTTTTCCTCTAACCCAAGGAAGCATGGTGCTGGCCAAGCAGAGAGCTTGTTCATCGCTTGTTAATCTGTCACTTAGTGTGTGTGTGTGTGTGTGTGTGTGTGTGTGTGTGTGTGCGTGTAAAGAGCCAAGTTTTCCCTCTAAGCTGAAAAGCCATGAGGTCATGGAGAGCTCTCCCCTCTTAGACCCCCCATGGTGGCAAAGGATGAGAGATAGCAGTGTGTGGACATACATGGATTCAGTAAAGTTGTCCGTCTGTGTGTGTGTGTGTGTGTGTGTGGTTGTGTATTTACTTCTTGCAATAAAAGGGTGAAACAACAGTATCGTATCAGGTCTATCGGTGTGTGTCGCGCTCAGTCAAATAGGCCGGATTTCCACTCAGCCTCAGATCCTTTCAGCTGCTCATCAGAGTCATCACATCAGCGGTCTCTCTGAATGCCTCTCCATCTCCTCTCTTAACTATCAATACTCTCGTTGCCGCTTTCACTCATCTGACAGTTATTGCACATTTGATATAATCTATTATGTTGCGAGATAAACATCATCTGACGCTTGTATTTGCCTGTGTCTGCCATGTGGGATGAAAACACTGTCTGATGACTGTCATTGTTCCTCTCGTTGCAGACAATGTGGCTACAGCAAAGCTTCTCAAGAGGGAGACGAGGAACTTTACTTCCAGTGTAAGTGACAACAGTGATTACTCTATTGTGCATATGTGTGTGTGTGTGTGTGTGTGTGCTGTATGCAGCATCTAAAAATAAAGGCTTTGTCTGTTTCCATGCATGTGGATACACACATGCTTGTGCATTACAGATGACTTTTGAGGCATTAAGTAGCACCACAGCATTAAATCTTAATTCTGAGTGCATGCTTAGCCAAACTCTGAGCATACTGACACACTCCATTAGGTGGTGTGTGTGTGTGTGTGCAGCTGAGTTTGATGGGGAGAGATTGAAATCAGGAGGAGGGGAAAAGATAAAGAGCCGGAGATGAGGGGAGGGAAGAAGGGAGGAAAAAACAGGGGGTGAAAGCTCCAGAACAAGCAGCAGCAGAGATTGTGCTTTTAAAAATAGGCCATTAAACGTTGTTGTATATCATGTTATACAAGCTTGTAAATGCTTCTTTTTTTAACCTCTGGTCACAAAGCTCTGAATGGGCTTTTTGTTTGACAGTGACAGAATGAAACTACTTTGACATATCTCTTCCTGTGTGTGTGTGTGCCAGTGCTTTGCTACTTTGCTATGTGCATGTGTGTTGTGTTTTTGTGTGTCTGTGCATACACAATTTTTCTTCAGCGCGTGTGTGTGTGTGCTCATTTGTGTTGTTTAATCTCCCAGCATGCTGAGCCCTCTGGAGAGGTTTGGAGCACTATGCCTGATGAATAATGAGCCGAAGCCATGCGGCTGGGAATTAAATCTGCCCAAACAAAGACATGCCAACAGCTGACAAGCACGCAACACACACACACATATATATACAAACACCTTTCTTCGTAGAACATGCACACAAGGACACATTTTTTCGTCCCTTCATCCAAAACAAAGTCCACTTGCTTCTCTGTGGAGGCAGTGCAGGTCTGAGAGCAGGAAGTAGCCGGTGTCATGCAAGCCAGATTTTTTATTTTTTTTATTATTATTATTTTATTTTCCTCCCATCTGTTCGCCTGCCAGACTCTTAAAACACATCCTACAACCATATATTAATGCAGAAAGACAGCGGGAGAGAGAGAGAGTGAATAAATGAGTGTGTGAGTAATAAAGAAGAGGAAGAGGAGGGTAAATGAGTGAGTGAAGGGCGTCGAAAGAGGGTGGAGGGATGGAGTGTGAAGAGGTGAACTGGCAGAGAAGGAGAGACTCATCATAAATGACGCTGCTCAGGACATTAGTTTTATGTCAGAGTATGTGACCTAGAAACAGGCGGTTGTTTGGGGGGAGGGGGCGGGCTCAAGACTCATCTGCAATCTCCATTAATAGACCAGTTTTAGATACCATCCGGAGTCTGATTGGGTATAAGAGACGGCGAGAGAACGTGAGGGCGGGGAATAGATGGAGAGACGCACGATGAGGCATTTGTGTCCCTTTTTTTTTGTCTGAGGTTGGAAATATCTGAGCATGTTCACTCATCTGTGGTCCACTGAAGGTTGTGCAGCCGAGTGTGAACATGTTTCAGTTTCCCCTCAATCGCTCGTGGCGGTGACACAGTTAACCCTGAAACTAATAAGCCACGGAGCCAATGAAGCGCAGATATGTGTGCGTTATATATGCACGCCAACGTTTGCAGCCATTTTCAGCCTATATCGCTGGTTTTATGAGGCGTGTGAGCATCTCCGTGTGTGTGTGTGTGTGTGGTTTACAACTGTTTTTAAGTGGCGACAGTGTGTTTGAAAACCCTGAATGATGGGAAAGAGCTTTCGATCCTTCACTCAGTCCAGACCTTGAATAAAAAAGGTTTCATTTGCTTCATAATTGCTCTTAGGGTTTTGTGTTTGTGTGTGTACACGCAAGAAACCATGTGTTTGTGTGTGTTAGATCAATAAGCCGTTATGAGGCAGCCAGTATAGGATCCCTCAGGTCGATCCGGAGCTGTAATCACATTTCAGAGCCTTGTTTTTGCTTTTGGGAGAAGTACCGGGCCTTTTTCCAGGAAGAATAGCTTTAACATGTAGTAAAACGGGGTCAAAGGTCATCTAATCTGGAACTATATCCCATTGGTTAATGGTTATTGGCTATCCGCTGGCTAGTTTGTTTGCTAGTAGTTAGTGTTCAGTAAATACAAGAGGCAGTTGATAAAAGGAACAAGAGGCTCATTGAGAAAGCGAGCTGGTGTTTTTGTTTAGTGTGGCACAGACAAACAGTCGGGGTCAATATCGCTTTCATTTCTAAATGTCAGCTGAAAGTTGCGATTGTTGTGTCTCATTAGTGTCACACTAGTGATTTTGAAGAGGTCTTTGAAAGAAATTAAGCTGGGCAATCATCGATACCAACCTTTTTATTCTCATGGATCACAGAGTTCATGAAGGAAGTGATCTATTGTAAAGCTCTGACTCCAGATTTTTCTATTTAACTGACGTGAAAACCCTGTTGTGGGTTATTAGGATGACATCACTCTTCAACTGTTCATCCAGTCATATTTGGATTGTAAGTTTTATTCTAATATTTTTTGGTAAAGTTCCTAAACAGTCTTATTTTTTTTCCTTCACAACAAAACAGCGAGCCAGCTACAAAGTACCATGACACTTTAAGGTTTCTCCGCCTCAGCGTTTTAAAGTCTATTATGCTCGTCCCAGTTTCTGACTGAAAATTGTTTTGTGTTTTTGCATGTCTGTTATTTTGTGTGTGTCTCTGCGTGTGTGTGTGTGTGTGTGTGTGTGTTAGAGAGATAACATTTAGAAGCAAGTAGAAAAGACAAAAAGCCTCGTGGAAGAGCCCTGTGATCTGAATAAAGCCTTGTGGAGGAAACCCAAAGTCAGACTCGGAGCCTTTGATCTCAGCTTTCCTCTCTCTGGAGTTACCAAGGTCAAAACAAATAATAATGGAGAATTAGACAAGTTACGAGTACAGAAATTGAAGTGTTTGCTATTTTTTAAAATGACAGAAACCATCTTCCAAAGCAGCTCTTTACATTTTAGGCTATGTTTGGTTTATTACAGCCCCGAAAAACTGGCTAAACATGTCAAACTGACATATCTGATGGTGGAAAGCGTCTCGGCGTCCTTAAACATCAATGGTATTGATTTCAGCCCCTGCATCAAAGAGGAAGGCCTCCTTTCTAGATGCAACATTTCGGTCTAATGCTGAACAATCACAGAGAGAAAAGTTCTTTGTGGAAAGAGGCAGAGACACCAATTTCTCCGCTGACGATATTCTCGGCGGAGCACAAAGCGATGCAGACATCACAAATGTTTTGCTTTGTGTTGAGACAGGGGCAGTGCCAGGGCTACAGACATCTCTTTATGCTAACAAAACAACTGGCCGGCATGCTGTATTTATTTCACTCATACACAGTTTAATAGTACCTAAGTCTGAGAGTGCTTGTTTTTCTATCTATTTTGTGTCTCATGTGGACGTGTTGCTGCCGGGCACTTCAGACTTTTATCTTTGTGTAGACAAACATGTGCACAATAAATTATGTGCTGTCCTCTAATTGTTACCCATCTGTAAAAGCTTTTGTGAAAGTGTATTTCTGTGTGTGTACTCTAGTTAAGATCCCAACGCGGAGGACCTACATTGATCCAGAAACCTGCGAGGACCTGCTTCAGGCTGTGCACGCCTTCGCCAAGGAGCTGGACAACTCCAGCATCAAGATCGAGAGAATCGTTCACACAGGTACGTGCTTCTGTAGTTTAACAATTTAGTACTGCAGTGGATTAGAGTTAGAAACATGTGAGAGGCAGATTAAAATAGTGGTCAACAGCAAAGGTAAAGATGTCCCAATGAATCAAGCTCCACAGTCTCTGGATCACAGGTTACGAAACGTTTTAAAACATTTCCCTCTAAACCAGGAATTATGTGTAGGTCCACACGAACTTGCAGAAAACACTGTAATGAATATGTATGTGGTGCTGTAATGCTGCCACAGAAACACACCAATACAGAGAAGCAGACATGGTAAGGGTGGGCAATACTGGGAATTTTGGCATTGATCCAATACCAAGTAAATACAGTGATAGTATCGCCAATACCGATGCTGATGCCAATACCTTTTACTTGAACTGTCATGGTCATTGAATAATTTTGTGATTTTTTTTCCTTTAGGTGGTGGATTATTATTAAATTATTAAAACACAGGACAAAGATTTTAGGCAAATGTTTTTTTTAATTAACTAATCACACAAAAGGGTTATTATATTCAGCCATATTCATATTTCAGGTTTGAGATTTATATATCGTTATATAAGTGCATATTTTTTAGTTCAAGTAAAACAAGTCAGATTTTTTCAACTGGCTGAATATATGATAATAGCTGAATCGGTTTGTTAAAATTTCCTCTCTGATCCCCAGTTACACTGTTAAAAACATGACTTAATGCTGAAGATTACCTGGATAGACAGACAGACAGACTTGGAGAGAAGCTGCACTCCCATGAACTCTGAGGAAATTCAAGTAATTTGCTGGATGTATAGATAGAAACTGCAACAAAAGTATCAATCTCATCATATTAGTATCAATGTAATACTGATACACACCTTGGTATTGATACTATTGATATTTAGATCGATACACCCAGCCCTAAGACTTGGAGCATGCACATTAAACTGTCGTGGAGAGGTGTGGCTATGGCGGCATCATTTCAGGCGAATGCGTATACGCTGTCACAAATATGTGTATTCAGACTTTACCATTCTGGGATGTGATTTCAGAAATGATCGATTCGGCTCCCAAATCGCCGTCTCCATGTGGACGCAACACCTAAATACTGAAAATGACTTACACTAGACCGTGTCTCCATGTGGGCGGGGACTCAGTAGCATCTTGTATTAGAAGCTCCATGACTTATCCCTATTAAAATCTATGTGTTAAAATTTCTAAATCTATTTTTGTTATGGGACTTTGGAAAGCTTCCTTCAGAGCTACAGAGGCCATAGTACCCACGAATTTAAAGACAGAAATCTAACTCCAAGCCTTGATTAGCAAAGTAAAAATGATCATTAAAAACATTCCTAACATAGATACCGTCTGTGTAACAAAATACAGTGATAACAACAACACACAAATCTCAGTATCAGCAGGTGAAACTAACAGAGAAGAGAGTATCCACGGGCAAAAGTGTATTTTTGGACTTTCCTTCAACCTGCCTCGAGACAAATTGGAGAACCCAGTTCAGTTCAGTCAGTCTTGGCAACTTACTGATGTTTTTTTTTTTTTTTTTTTCTACCAAAATCGTGCTCCACTATTCTGGCTGTTATATTTGCCTCATCTCTACGTGCTGCTTCACTGTTTCACCTGCACCATACTCCATCTTTGATCTCTCTTTGATACTTTTGTATTTCATGTCTGTTTCTCTACAATGTTTTTCTATTTGCATCATCTGTCTTCCCAGTATGTTCTGATCCTGCTCCGACCTTTCCGCCCCTTTCCCCGCGATCCCCCCACCTTATTGTCTAACCCCTATTATTTTTATTCCCGCTTTCTTTTGATCTTTGTACAGTCTGACCTGCAACGCCCTGCTTCATTCTCCTGCTTCATTATTTCTCCGCTCTCTCTTGCTGCGCATCAATTAATAGCGGACGTGACTTCCTGCTTGTTTGTTTGTTTGTCCGTCTCCCTCCACAGGTGACTTCGGGGAGGTGTGTCGCGGTTGCCTGAAGCTGCCCAGCAAAAGAGAGCTGCCCGTGGCCATAAAGACGTTAAGGGCCGGCTGCTCCGACAAACAGCGGCGCTCCTTTCTCAGCGAGGCCGGCATCCTGGGGCAGTTCGACCACTCCAACATCATCCGGCTGGAGGGCGTCATCACCACAGGTAAAGAGGGGAGGAGGGAGCAGAAAGTAGGAGATGAAAGGCGGTTTGGGAGTTAAGGCAATACCGCTGGGAAAAGGATGGGAAACGCAACGGAAAGCGGGTGAAGATGAAAGCAAGCGTAGAGTGGGGGGAAAATCCTACGTATCTAAGGATCAACAGTTTAAGAGATAAAGATAAGAACTGTATTAATCCCAAAGGAAATTCTCCAAGTTACAGTGACAACAGAAAGTTTAAAATATAGAAATACAGACTGCAAGAACTGGTGCCTCACAGAAAACAAATATTGGGAAAATTATTATTGCACAGTGGATCAAACATGAGAGTAAATGGAATAAATGACATAATGAAACAATGCTAGTGCAGATGAACCTGCAGAATGGGGAGCAGTCAAACATCTGGAAAAGACCTGTTGTGATGCTCCTCACTGAAGGTGCTCTGGTGGGACACCGGTGTGGCGTGCAGCGGTGAGGAGGCGTTGTCCAGGATACTGAGATGTTTCCTCAGCATCCTCCTCTTAGACACTTCTGCTACAGACTGGTTCCTCTCTCAGGACAGAACCAGCTGTAATGTTGAGCTTACAGAGTCAGTTAGCATCAGATGTCTTCATCCTGCTGCCCCAGCACACTACAGTGTAGATGAGGATGATGAAACATCTGTTGATGTTATAAGATCTGGGTCTTTCTTAAAAACAGCACCTGTCTTTTTTGCCAACCAGATATTTGTATTGGTGCACAATGTCCATATCTGTATTGTTGATTAATCACCTCTATGTCCATTAACAAAGGAGTCAGATTTAACCATGTCAGTATCATCACATTTGTGGCGCATTTCCACTGGTACCTACTCGCTTCAGTTCGGTTTTGGAGCATTTACAATGGCAAAAAAGTACCTGGAACTTGGTACCTGGTACAACTTTTCGTACCTCCTCTCCTGCGGTTCCAAAAAAAGTACCTGGTCAGGTCGGAGCAGGTACTAAAATCTTATTGGTCGAAATCGTCACTGCGTCGTTGCATCATCACTGCTCGGCACGTAATCAACACAAACACGCTAGCATTTTTAAATCTTCAGCAAACCATGCAGACATGTTTGAAATAACAACAAGAAGAGAAATGGCATCTGTTAGAAATCCTGCCCCATGGACTCAGGACGAGGTGCAAACCTTTCTGTCATTAGTTGTCGATGAGAAAATTAAGTGGGAGCTGGACGGCGCGGT
>OOFC01030013.1:0-15353 GCA_900323345.1 Pseudochromis fuscus | reverse complement strand
ACACACAACACACAACACACACCACACATCACACACCACACAACACACACCACACAACACACACCATACACCACACACCACACAACACACACCACACAACACACACCACACATCACACACCACACAACACACACCACACAACACACACCATACACCATACACCACACATCACACACCACACACCACACAACACACATCACACACCACACAACACACACCACACATCACACACCACACAACACACACCACACAACACACACCATACACCATACACCACACATCACACACCACACACCACACAACACACATCACACACCACACAACACACACCACACATCACACACCACACAACACACACCACACACCACACAACACACACCACACACCACACATCACACACCACACAACACACACCACACACACACACACACACTCTCTGTCTGTTACTGTTTGTCAGTCGCAAGCTCGCTGACACTTGTCAGAGTGGAGCGTCGTCTTCCTCAGGGGAGCCATCTTTGAACAGGTGATGTTTACGAGTGTTAGAGGAGACAAACGGGAATCTCTCCTTCTGTTCAGTCACGCCGGTCTTCGTGGTGTAATTTGATCAAACAAACTGTTGCTTGGTTTGCAAACCTGTCGGCTTCACGCCTCAGCTCCAAACTGAGTGCTGAAGTCGTGTCGTACATATGTCACATTTGCACAAGTGAAACTGCACAAATGTGATAAATACGGGAAGGATTGAAATAATACAGCATAATAAATGTGTATCCCCTCTCCATTCTGGTTGGTTTTCACTGTGCAACACTACAGCTGCTGGTGGTAAATATTGTCAACGGCAACATTAACAATCATCAGGAGAGCAGCAAAATAAATGAGGGGAGTGGAAATGATGAGATTGAAAAGAGTACTGCAGATTAAAAACATGCTTTTACTGTGAAACATCTGCACTCACTTTAACAAGACATTTCACTGAGTGAATTTTTCAAACAGAAAACTTATCTTAATTATTTTTTTAGATTTGATAAATCAGTTAAATTCACGTTTGATTATACAAATTAATAAATGAATGCATGTGTTGATTTTGATTGTCTACATTAGATATTAAAATGACAAATATTACACAAGATGTCATCTAAAATTGAAGCAACAGAATATATTGTAATTACAGATAGTATATTTCTTGCTGCCACAGAGGCTGTAAAGTTACTATAACTTTAAAGTTTGTCGGTGTATATTGTGTATTTGTGTTGTTCAGTGAAGTAGAAGAACAAAAGCAAAGCAAATAACTGGAATTAATGTGTTTTTTGTTTCTAAGAAGCAGATTAAAAACATGCATGCCATGAGAGCTACTACAAGCTTTTATTGTGAAATTACTGTGTACACTTGGAGGATGTTTCATTGAGAAAGGAGGAGAAAAACAATAATAAATAAAGTCCTTCATATATGTGACCAGTAATACTCTGACTGTGTTGTACTGCTGGAGTATGTGCTGTTGAAATATACATTATGCAAATGTATCAATACGAGAGGTAAACATGGAGAAACTGCTGAGTTCCTACCAGTATTTACAGGCCATAAAAGAGAAGAAACTACAAAATAAAAGCCTTGAACTCTGTGAAGCTGCAGTAAATAAAGCCACAGTTTGACCAGCGGTTCGTTTCTGATGAGCACATGAACACACACTCTGCACAGTCCTCAGAAAAACACAACTATTACAATAACTGAACATAAAGACCGGAGGCCAATCAGAGCGCGACCCTGCGTTCAGGCCCTCTGCACAGCGATCTGTAGCTCTAATCACTGAACTTAGCGGCGGGCTGACGGGGGTCGTGTTCATCCTAATTAAGCACAAGAACTAATTGGCTTTGGTTTGAGATGGAGCTAATTGGCGAGCACGGCGGGAGGAAGCGTTTGGGCGGCCGGGGGTGGATTGTGGCTAAGATCAATAATGTTTTCGGCTAATAAGGCCTTTCCTCTGCTGGTGGACATTAGTGGGATGCAGCCGCCGCCGCCGCCACCACCACCGCTGCTGCCGCTGCTGCTCCTCCGGCCCAGATCATCATCATCAAAGATGTTCTGATCAGTTGCTGACTCGGATGTTTTTTTTTTTATCCTGCCTCCTGACTCTCATTAGTGAGTGAAGCACAAATTATCATTATCTGAGAACTCTGTCACCTCATGAATTTTAAGTGTTTGGTCTCATTTACCTTCAGACACACTGACTGATTATTTGAATGCTTGTTCTTTTTTGGCAGCAGTTGCATTTTGTTGTATTTTGCGAACTCCCTCTGGGGACTTTCTACTTCCCACAAAAGTATGCTCACAGTGGGAGAAGCTATTTTAATTTTAACTGACACTGTGGTGCACATGTGTAACAAGGATTGTGTATTTCTGCTCGTTATGATGTGGGGATTTTGACATTTAGCCTTTGTTGAAGATCAAAACATCCCAGTACAGACCAGCTAGAGTTTAGATGAAATTCATTCAACACTTTTCTTTATTTGAAGCCTCCTTCCATTTGTTTCCCTTTGGAAAGTTTTTCACTGGGTTTCTGCTAAATCTGTAAACTGCACTGTCCAAAAAATATATTAAAAAAAGTTACTTTGTACATATTTCTGTTTATTTTACACATTTATTTTTGAACTAATAATAAAACTTTTAGAGAGGGCAGACCTCCACCAAGGCATAATCCAGCTGTAGTGATGCTAGACCCTGAACACTGTTGCCCTCTTGTGGTACAAAAGCAACACTACACATTCTAACAACCCCGGAAAATACATATATAGATATTTTATTTTATTATATATACATTATATGCTCACCAAGTATAGTTCGGCAGTGGTCAGATAACAAATATTTTAGTTACCGTATTTTCTGGACTACAAGCCGCTACTTTTTTCTGACGCTTTGAACCTTAAACACCGATGTTTCTCATGTATCGGCGGCACGAAGCTTGTTGGCTTTTTACAAGCTAGCAAGCTCCGTGCCGGCGATACATTTAGCCTCGTCACATCAGACCCGGTCAGAGTGGACCACATGAAACTGTTTGGAAAAATTCAATAGCGGCTTATAGACAGGTGCGCTCAATAGTCTGGAAAATGCGGTACTCTGCTAATATCTGTCACTGTTTTCCTTGTGCTGTTATTACAACTGCCACGTTTCCTCTTCCTATAAATTAAATATTCTACTTCCTCGTCACCTCAGTGAGCAACAGCTGCTGATGGAGGGTAAAGCCAGTGACAGGCCTCCTCTCCACTTCAGCATCAGCAGGTCTGCAATCGACCTTGTCGTCTGTCCAAGAAAGCCGTGAATTTATCCAAATGACTTCCACCACGGTTCGTCTCCTCAGCCTGACTTGGAGACTACGAGACACATAAATCCAGGATGTCCTGAGCCTGGACTTTTTATGGTACCCAGGATTTCTGAAACAGTCCAATCGATCCAAGATCTCAGTGCGACAGGAGGCCTTCAGGGAGTCCAGGCCTCCATGAGGGGGTGATGTCAGAGGTGGGTCAGGATGTATGTTTGTTTATTTGTATGTTAGACCCACTATGGAGGAATAAAAGCTAATTACTTGAGTTTAGTCCAGGATCAGAGGATGGATCCAGCTGAAATCCATAAAAATGTTACAATATGTGAATGTTTTAACAAAGAGAGTGAACCAGTAGGTGGCAGCAAATACCACCGCTGCATCCCTGAGCCAGAGAAGAAGAAAGCAGTAGGTGCAAACAGATAATAATGTCTACAATCTGAGATCACACTGGAGTACTTGGCTTTAGTCTGTGGTCACTGAGTCCTTCCTGGTTCATCATAGACTGATGGCTGCTATGAGGACATGCTTCATGAGCCTTTAAATTTCTGCAGGGTCCCCAACATCACAAAACCTTTATCGGTTTAAAGGCAGCAGCAGCAGCAGCAGCAGCATCAGCAGCAGCAGCAGCAGCAGCAGCAGCGTGGGTTTGTGGTTTCAGGTTTCTACTTAAGGGAAGTTTGAAAAGTTCTGGGGTAACCCCTGGAGGAGGAGGATGCTATCTCCCCTCCCCTCCGCTCTGCTTCACCCTCAGCGAGGCTCTGGGCTGCTGTCAGAGAGGCCGTAACGCTGAATTCAAGGTTGCCTCTATTAGTCAAGGCTATTTAAAATGGAGTAGCCCTCCTGAGTTTTTTTTTTCATTCCCCTGTAGCCCTTATCTGCACTCCTGAGTTCCAGTTAACCCCGGGGACCCTCGCTCGCCCCGTCGGCCTCTCTCTCTGCATAATACACTCCGCTACCTTGGTCACCATTTTCCGGTCAAACTAATTAGATTTCAGAGTCCCCCGCTTGGGAAGATGTCAGTGGTATGAAATGGAAATAATTTCCAGATGAGTATCTGACATTTTACGCTGTCGACTAGAGTAAAGAGCCCAGGCGGATTGGCTCTCCCCTTTTTTTTTCTCCTTCCTCCTCCTCGTCCTCCTCCTCCTCCTCCTCCTCCTTCTTCTTCTTCTTTTCCGCTCCATCACTTTAGCCGCAGAGATATGCCAAATCCTCATGCTTCCCCTCTCTCTCTCTGCTCGGTCCTGGGTGATAAATGGAAGTGAATGTACACAAAAGAAAGCTTCCCTTTTTTCTGCTTGTGCTTGAAGTGTTAATGTGTTTAATTACTTTGAAGCTGTGTGTGTGTGTGTGTGTGTGAGTGTGTGAGTGTGAGACAGTAAAAGCTGCAGCAGGAAAACCTTCAATTATTGCCTTTTCTCTGTCTATGACAATGGCTCCAATTTATCTTATAGGAACAATAGAGGAGTGAGAGGAGGTGCAGCTGCTCTGAACGCTCAAAGACGTCCGGGGGAAAGCGAACAACGTGTCGCCGCTGCTGCTTCATCCCCCGCTGCAATCAGCAGTGACGCCAGCAGCCCACACACACAAGGATACCTTGGTTTTAAAGACAATCCACTGGCTGAATCCCTGAGGGCTACAACCAAGACGCAGAGAGCAAACTAAACCAAAAGCTGGAACAGTTATTATGGAAAACTAGTCGATTGTAAATTCTGCTGCCGATCCTTGATCACTCATATTATTCAACATGTGACGCACAAAGGTGACAGCGAATTAACATGTCGCTTTAGCTGGGGACACACTGAACGACTGTCAGACTGAATATGAATGTGATCCGTGCATGACAGCTCATCCGGTGCAGGTCGCTGGTTGGTGTTTACAGTCGGCAGATAGGATTTTCTTTACATGTTTAATTTTTGTAGCCGGAGTTGGAAATGTTGCCACGGAAACGGTCTGTGTACACGAGAGGAGAAATGGCGAACAAAAGTTAAAATGTGACCCCAGATGTGAGCCCAGATGATTTGAGTTTGTTTTTGGAAACTCACTGAAGAAATGATCTTGAAGTCTTGATGATGTAACAATTGCAACACAAAGCACCTGTATCACATCTCTCATTTTTACTTCACTTCACCCTGAGGTATGAGTGACAGACCAGCTTCCCAGCACTGTTTCAACAATAGATCATTTTTTTTCCCAAATAAAAACCAGCAGTCAGTTAAAAGCCAGGTCTCTAATTGTGAATTTATTTGTGGCCAATATAAACAAACAAAAAGTCCAGATCACAAATGCATATTCAAAAATAAAAGCCCTTTTAAGAAATTAAGCGTTTTAGCCACTACAAGCTAGTAGTGAGCTTTTATTTTGAAATTGTCACAGGAAGTATTGACTTGGGTTCACTCCTATTCTCATCTGAAGCATCAAATCATGACTGTGTATTGAAATCTGACAAATAAAGTCCTGCCTCTAATACAAGCCAGTCTTAAATAGAGGCTGTTATCATCTGCACTTTAGGGAAATAAAGGCCTCCACTGCAACTAGAGGATTTACAGTATTCATTTTTCACTGTATATGCAGCACACATATTTTTCTCCCTGAATAACAACAGTACATCTCTTTTTACTGCACACAAAAACCCAGCGGCGGTGTGAAAACACACACACACACACACACTGCTGTAAAGCTGCATCTGTATTCACGGTCACACACTGCCTCAGTTCAGTGGTGCTTGTACAACACACGTGCACACACACACACACACACACACACACATAGACACACACACTCCTGTGTTGTTTCCCTCTGAGCTTCAGTGTGATCCCGGTGTATCAGTGTGTGCTGTACGTCGTGTTCCCATAAAGATTTTACAAGCATCAGTCTACAGAGCTTTTCCACAACTATCATCCCACCTCCCTCCAACATGTGATGACGGTGGTGTGATAACACACACTGTTCACACTGAAAGATCATCAGAGAGACAATGAAGACTTCAGACTGTGTTTGTCAGTGTGCTGTGATGCTGTGTTTTTGTATTAATTAGAGGGCCACACGAGCTGCCACAGAGAAACACTGCAGTGGAAATCTGATGGACTGATGAATTATCCAGCAAACATTTACAGTCGGTCCCCAAATGGAAAATCTGACTATTTATTTATTTTTGTTTGCAGTGAACAAACTTATTTTCCAGCTGCTGGGGTTCTAAAAAAACCTTGTAAGATAACTGGAAATAATCAAGTTATATAAATATATTTTTATTTACCGTATTTCCCGGACTATAAGCCGCTACTGTTTTCTGACGCTTTGAACCCTGCAGCTTAAACACCGGTGTGGCTCATGTATCGGCGGCATGAAGCTCGTTGGCTTTTTACAAGCTAGCAAGCTTCGTGTCGCCTCATCACATCAGACCTGGTCAGAGTGCACCACATGAAACTGTTCAAATAAATTCAATAGTGGCTTATAGACAGGTGCGCTCAATAGTCCAGAAAATATGGTAAATTAAATATTGTGCAGTTTCTGAAGTTTAAGGTAAAATATTTGTACACACTGAAACTGATAAAAACACATTTCTTCAAGGTTTTTGAGAAAACGTCCACAATCATACAAGATTAACTTACAATTAACAAACCAATCACATTACAGAACCAATGCTGTGTTTAACAGTTAATCTCTATAGTTTAATTGTAGTACATTTTGGGAATACATTTATATTATTAAAACTATTAAATAAATGGATTTGTGAAATTTGAATAACTTTACAAAAACATCAAAACAAAGAGTAGTTCAGGATTTTCATGTTATGCAAGTTCACATTTTATCTTAATAATAGAATAGAGTATTGTTAAAGTAATTTTACTCGAACATTTGTAAAATGAAGTAAAAATTGTTTTAAAATACAGATATCTCTATATTTATTATAAAAGCTGCCTCTGTGCTGGTGAATGAGCCTCAGCCATAAATAAACAGAAATCCTATTGTATATTCATTTACTTTAAACAGTGATATGTGTCAGAGCTGTGCAGTTATAAGAATATGAAACAACATCCAGCCAATCAGAATCCAGTATTTCTGGAGGCACACTGTCTCTAAACAATAGAGAAATCTGTATAAAAATACACACTAAATCCATTTATTTGCTTTTATTGTGGCGAGTATCCTCCCCCTGACTGGGAGCAGATGGAAACAGCTGGCATGGCTCCGTCCAGATTTCCACAATATACTAACATCTCAGAGTAGTAGTGTGTACTTCAACCTGCACTTAAGCACTGATAAAAACAATAATCTGTGTTTTTTGATGGAGCTGGGATCCATCCACACGGACTGAGGTAATAATCTGTGAGCTTCAGAGGCATCGATGGCTGTGTTTGTACCACAGACTGTGTATTGAATGGACAAAGCCAGTGCTGGTGCTTCCCTCGTGATCTCTGGGGACTTCAGTCATGTGACACTGGACACAACTCCCCTCTTTTCAGTGAATAAATCATAATGAAGTGTATAATTTAACAAGTATAATCCATAATCCTGAGCGACTGTAACAAAGCTGCTTCCCTGCGGGGATTAATAATAAAGTTTTTCTTGTTTCACCTCTGCTCTTTACGAGAAGACTGTTGATTGTAAACACACATTTCTCATGATTGAGCTTGTTCAACTCAAACTGATCTAATACATAATCCAGGAGGCTGATTTCTGTGCTTGCTCTTCCATAAAAAATGGATGTAAGATCTATTTTTTTGGTGATGCATGGAGGATTGTTCGAGTCTTTATGTTGCTGAATGTCTCCAACAGAACTGGAAGTGTGAAGTTAGCACGACCCATGGAGACACAATAGACTGGGAAATACACCAGGCTGAAATAAACCAGGATTTTCCATTAATAAAAAAAGGGATGCTGCTCCTCAAAGATTCATTTCTACGAGAGAAAAATTCTCCCTCGTTTCCAAAAAGAGCTTTTCGGGCCTGGAGACTTCCTCAGCTCATGTGATGGAGGTGAAGTAATCGATCCCACAGTTCCTCTCGACTTTCCAGTTTTCTGACGCTCAGAAAAATGTATTCACAGCAATTGTGTTTGGAAAATGTGCGACACACGAGGAAACAAATTTGTCGCCATATAGGCCAGATCCACTCCTGAGGGTTTGGTCCATCTACTTTGGCTCCGCCTCCTTCTTTCGGTGGTTCGGTATCTCCCTCTCTTCCTGACCCCCCAGTCTGGCTCCGTGAGGAAACCTTGCCGGCTCTAATTAAACTTTGGGCAGATTAGAACTTTGCCTTGTCAGTCTTTATTCATGCTTAAACAAGTTATTACTTTTTGAGAAATTAAATTAGCCGGCAATTAATTAATCGACACAGAGCTGGGAAAGAGGACGAAGGGGAGGAGGGATGTAGGGAGGGGGGAGGAGGTGAGGGGAGATGAAAGTGGAGGGGGAAAAAAAAGAAAGAGAAGTCGAGTTTTTTGGCAAAAAATGAAGGAAAAGGGAGACACAGATTTATCTGAGATGGAGGGAAAATTAAGAAATGAGGATATTAGATATTTAAATGTCATCCGTTCTTCCACTAATTAGCAGGAGGAAGCGATGAAGAGGATATGTTGTTTTTTTTCAAACATTACTATTTGATGCTTTCTGAAGCCTCCCGCCTCGTGTAGAGGTGTTATTAGACAGACAACCAACTTCTCTTTTTCCAAAATGCAAAATTAATTCACCCCCTGACTCCCGCTGACGGCAGAACAAAAACCGAGCAGGAGGAAGTAACCGAGTGTGTTTCTGCTCCTCGCTCCGTCGCCTCTGCTGGTTCCTCCGTGGCGTCTCCTCCTCGGTGACATCGACGTATTGACTGACATGTTTAAAATGACTCCGCTTCCTGCGAGGTATAAATCCATTTCCTGCTTTAAGCCCCGGGTGTCTAACCAGCCAACCAACCAAACGGCGGAGCAGCCGAGGCGAGGAGGCGACAGTCCAAATGAAATCCTGGTGACGGCCGTCCACCGCAGCACGGGAGGCACCAACACACGTTTTTCTTCTTCTTCCTTTTCCACCTCAGAGTTGTCTTTCTGTCTGTTTTCTCTTCTTCTACTGTCAGTTCCACTAATAAACAAAACAGGAATAAATTCAACAGTGTGCCTGTAAATATGTCACAATAAAAGCCTGGCTAAGAAACAAAGCTTCATGTCTCTCGTGTTAAGTAATGAAGGGTTTTAGTCGACCTCCATCTTCTACATCCGCTGATCCAACTGGGTCACGGGGGTCTGCTGGAGCCTATCCCAGCTGGCAGTGGGTAAGAGGCGGGGTTACAGGTCACCAGTCTGTCGCAGGGCCAACACACAAATGGCGCCTTTGATCTACATGGTATCAGCCTGCTCGACTCGCTTCCCTTGGTACAGTTTCCATGACAGAGGATAGTCCCGCCTCCGTGTAGCTGGTCATCAGGTGAAGGAGGAGAAAGTTCAGGAAGTGATCTTCAGAATAAGTGTTTCCAGGAGAGAAATTATGCTCTTGATTCATCAAGTTAGATCCAGGTTAAAAACTCGCCCTGATGTTTTCAGAGTTCCTGTGACGACCTCCATCAGCTGATCCACCGACCGGGCGCTCAGAGCTCAGGATCCCGCTGATGTTGTTTCAACATCATTTGAATGTTTCACTAAATTCTGTTATTGTACTTTGAATCTTTTTACTGGTTTTCCCACATTGTAGAAACTTCTGCCTTTCACTGTACAGTCTGTGTCAGCTGCAAGTACAAATATTTGCGTACCGCTCAGTGATGATGCAATGATACAGTGATGATTCCAACCACTAACATTTTAGTACTTTCTAGTACCTGGTCAGCACCTTTTTCAGAACCGCAAGTACTAGGTACTAGGAAAGTGGTACCAGGTTCCAGGTTCTTTTTCTAGATGGAAACCAAATCAAACTGAGTAGAGCCAAGCTGGTACTATGTAGTCAAAGACAGAACCATCCACACTCACACCTGTGCTCAATTTACACTAATCAGTTCACCAACCAGGAAGTCTTTGGAAACACCCGGAGAAAACCCACCATGCACAGGGACAACATGCTAACCACTGCACCACTGCGCCACACTCTTGTCGGAGGCTTTTATTTTGAAAAGGTTACACAGATCCAATAAATAATGTGTTGATCCAGTTTGAAGTCAAAACGAGGCTTCTTACAGAAATCTGACCAATTAAACGGCTCAAACTTTGCCTCCAACACATGCCTGTTAGCTTCTACAGTTTAGAGAAATAACAGCCCACCCACTGTTGGAGGATTAGTGATATGATATTCACAGATTCCCTCCTCACTTCCTTCTTACCCACCTTCCTACTTCATTTCATCCTTTTTCTCCTTTGCATCAAAACGATCATATAATCTGAAACTCTCCTTTTTATTATTCCCGTTTCCTCCGTCCATACTTCCTGCTTTCCACTTTCCCATTTCCTGTCTCCTTTTCTCTCTTCTCCTTTCAATATCATCTGATACTCTGACCTTCCTCCTTCCTTGCCCAGTTTCCTATTTCCCTTCTACCTTCCTTTTCATCCCTCTTCCAACTTTCCATCACATCTCAAATGGCCACATCATCATATGGATATATTTCCATACATTTTTCCATGAGTCTAAATGCAAATTATTTATTTCTTCTCCTCCACTTTACCTTTAGCAGTTTCTAGCTTCTCTCATTCTTTCCTAGCTTCTTTCCTTGACTTCTGAACTTTACTAACTCATTAACCAACAGTTGATTGTTAGTTTTTTCCCTCCTTCTTCTCAGTATTTGAAACAGAATACAAACAGATTGATGTACCATCTCTCCATGTCCTCCCATCCTTCCCTCCCATCCTCCTCCACCCTCACCTGAGCTGCCATAACACCTCTCCTGCTGTTCACTGACTTTTTTCATTGACTCTTCACTAATTCATGTTTAACATCTCCTCCCCGCCTGATCAATAAGCCGCTGTGGCACCTGTTCGCGCTTTGAGCTCGTCAATATGGCCGCTGCTCGACTAACGATGTGACGCTGGCGAAGGACACGAGCAGTAAGTAATGTGTCATCTGTCGGGCGGCGTGCATGAGTTGAAGGTGTTTTTCAAAATGAAATTGTCAATTGTTCCTGTTGCACCTTTCACACTTCAGGCTGTCGGACTTCAGTGTTTCACTGTGACTGACTTTCACAAAGTTCTTGCTTTAAATCATCATTTAACAAAATTTAAATTGTGTTTACTTGAATAAAATCCAGAAGTTTGAGAGAACATTCGAAGCCTTTGGATTCTTTTGATCAATAAAAACAATAATGCAATGGTGTATTAACAAATAAATAAATGATGGAGTCTAGGAAAGGGAGCAATATATATTAATATATTGATATATATAGTACTAGATTCAAGCATATTAATGAGGAAAAGTCTGATAAATTTAGAGGAAAAAAGTCCAATATACTTTAATAATACATATATAAGAGAAACTGCACAATTTTCAGGGTTGAAATCAGAAATTTGAGAGAAATCTCCCAGTTTTTCTGAAGCTCCGTTGACATTGTGTGTGTTCAGTGTGTCAGATGATCAGATCACAAGAGGACATCACTAAAGCACACTGAGATCTGATCACTCAAACCACATGTGGAGGTGGGTTGGGACACATGTGACCACATATCTTTTGTAGTGTGAACACTAATGTGTCCTTGATAAGGACATGACAGAAACAGCTGCTTTCCTTGTGTCCAGTCTCCTTCATCTTGTCTCATCAACAACTCTCTCCTGAAACAGTGTTAACAGTCCGTACATGTTCAATAGTTCATCAATCATTTTACCTTCTCCTCTCTTTTAGATAACTGATACCTGTTTACAACAGCTGGAGATCTGATGGTGAGTCACATGATCACTGTGTTCCACAGACGTTGCCGTGGTAACATCGGTAATCTGATTACAGAGTTAACCATGTAACCAGTGATTTCCTTCATCTGTCAGGTGTGTTAAAGTTCCTGATGCACAAAAAAACATCAGATCAACTCAGTGCATCGTTTCCTTCTGGATCTCTGAAGTCCAGATGCTGCTGATGATATGGTGGATACTAAAATCACTGGAATCCTGTTCTCGATGGATCTGATTGCAAACAGTAGTTTCATGAAATCATCCATCCAGGTGATCCAAACTAATGCAATGTACATTTATGACCTTTTCCTTGAAAATTTACCTTCTTCTCCAGTTCTGTGAACTTTATTATCCACAGAGGCCCTGATATGTCACTACAGATCATTTAGATTTTTTTGGAGAAAGCTAGTTTTAGTACCAAACCCATGTATTGTGTTGACCCATTTCAGATGTTGCACTACCTAAGTTTTCCCATGATTCCTTCTGTTTATTTGATCTACATCATGTGGCCTCTGATCTGCAAAATTTTGTCTTGTTTTTTTCAAAATTCCCTGAAATATTTAACATCTTTTGGAAAAGTTTGGGCCTTAAAGTTGGAGTTGAAAGTGAAGGTGTGAGAGTGCCACTGTTGCTGTAAGCGCTGCTGCTGCTGCTGTGGTTTCATCAGGAGCTCGGTGTGATGCAACGCCGCCGTGCCGCCGGCGCTGACCCGGACACCGTGTTTACAAAGGATTCCTGTTCGCCTGGTCTGACCAGCATCTGTGCTCCCCGAGCGCCGCATCTGGAGGGGAGCTGTTCCCGGCTTTGATTAATTAACTGTACACAGCGCTAACCTGCATCTCTTTAGCATCAGGTGGACACTTTTATTAAAAATAAAAATGTATTTTGTAGTGAACCTCCCAGAGAAGTTTTTATTTGTAGCGCTTTGTATTTGAAAGCGGCGCCGAAAAACGAACCAAAGCAGCTGCAATAGAAAACGCCCGGAGCGATATCGAGTACAATAACACAGCAGCTTCTCCTGACCATAAATATTTGACCATCCTGCTGTGTGTGTGAGAGAGATAGATAGATATATACGTGTGTGTGTGTGTGTGTGTGTGTGTGTGTGTGTGTGAAAGAGAGAGAGGTCATTAAAGATGCAGAGGAACATGGTTTGTGTTTGCTTTGGATGCACAAACTGACCTGAATACACAAACTGTGGCCGAGCTCGGAGCTGGCAGCCGCAGCACATCTGCATCTCTTTAAAGGGAAATCCACCCTCTCCTCTATTTATTTATTTATTTATTTAACAAATGAGGTCTCACTTTGGTAATTTTATGCAGGCGGTGCTCCTGATGTAAACCACATACAGAGACACGTCCTCATATCTGGTAGTTTACTGAGATAAATGACCAGCGATTATATTAAATTCTGTTTTCTGGATGTATTTATGTTTATGTAAACAGGCTGTTGTTACCAGATTTACCGTCATGCTACATTTATTTTTCTGCTCTGGTTGAATCCAAAAAGACAACGTGGAGAGATTTTCTTGATTTAATGAAACCTGAGGCTCATCATGCTTCTGTAAAATATAATATTGGAGAATAGAAATGTCTCTGTGTCCACCTATGGACACGTGAGTCTCTTGTCTTTGCTACGTAAATAATTTAGAGTCTATTTTCATCTCTTTGTGGACATCCAAGTCCATTATTCTCTCAGTGTGGACACCCAAGAGTCCAGTGTTGAATCTACTTGGATACATGAGGCGATGTTTGACACCTGGGAGACAATTAAAACCTCTGTGTGGACATCTGTGTCCATCTTTGTCTTCTTCTCTGTGTTGGTGTAGTCACCAAAGGCCACATATTGTCTGAATGTCGACACCTATGAGTCCATTATTGTCAAACTATGGACAAGTAAGAGTCTATAACTGTCTCTTTGTGGACACCTGGGTCCTTCAGTGTTGCAAGATGGACATCTAAGAGTCCATTTCAGTCTCTACATTGATACTTAAATCTATTATTAGTCTCTCTGTGGACAGCCAAGCCTCTTGCTGTGTCATTGTGGACTCTTGGGAGTCTATTATTGTCTCTACATGCAAACCCAAATTCAATATTACCTCTGTATGGACACTTTAGTCAATTTTGGTCTCAATATAGACACCTGGGTGTCCATTATTGCCTCTATATGAATCACTGAGAATCTGTAATCGTCTGTGTGTGGATACGAGAGTGTTTTACTGTCTCTTTGTGGACATCTGAGGGTCCATTATTGTCTCTGCTGGATACTTGAGAGACATTATTGTCTGTGTTTGGACACCTGTGTCTGTTACAGTATAAAATAAAATCAACTCTGTTAGAAAATATGTGTTTACAGTCAAAAGTGAGACGAGAAAAGGAAACATTTACATTTCACTGTGTGCTTCACTGACCTGATCCAAGCTGATTCTGGATCAGTTTGGTGTAAATATCTCCGTAGCAACGGCTACAGCTGAGGCTTATGGGTATTGTAGGATTAGCAGGCTTCTACTATACTAATAATAACACATAAATAAACAAAAAACAGGCCATAAAATGATGCTATAGCTAATGAATATGCTTGTTATTGTTTGGCTGAAGCTATATTTAATATTACTGTATTATTGTTATTAGTGGACCTTAAAGATGTAGTTTCCTCTTTAGATCTACATCGTTATATTTGTGGATGAATTTCACTTTATTCAGTTCACCATGGTAACACTGGACTAATCCACATCTTCTGGGACGTTAACATTTTCTGGGAACGAGCTGAGAATTCATCAAACATCCAAACCACAGTGAAGGCTCCTGTTGTTCTGCTGTAAAATGTGATCATATCTGATGGGAACGACGCACAAAACAACTGTAATAAGCCCCCGATTGTTTAAAAGAAACCTGATTTCTTCTTTTAATGTTCCCGCTGAGACGGAGGGATGTGACTCCTGTGTGAATGTGCTGTCAGGCTGGACTTACAGACCTGTCAACGCTGTTTTCCATGCATCAAACAATCGCTAATGTTGTAGGTTTAAAGTGTTCCTGTTTACGCCTGTCTCTTGAAGTTAACTCACACGCTCGCACATCAAACAGGAAGCTGAGACAGTCAACCAAACTCGCTGACCCGCCCCCGTAAATAACATCAACCAACTGGAAAAAAATAAGAAATAAATAAATAAAAGTCTGAGATACCTGCAGATCAC
>OOFC01030009.1:0-10553 GCA_900323345.1 Pseudochromis fuscus | reverse complement strand
AACACTGTGGAATGATACTGGTGAACTCATGACTATTGCTGTCAGAAACAAGTCTGATGTTTGTGTGTGTCTGTGTGTGTGTGTGTGTGTGGTGTGTGTGTGTGTGTAGGCGCCCAGCTTCACCATCTTACACAGGTGGGCCTGTCCAGTCGGATGAATGGTTACCCTGCAGGGGTCAGGGCTGCTCCAGGCCAGAATGGAGGCGTAGGCTGGAACCACTACCACGATGACAACTTCTCCAGGACAGAGCCTGAAAAAGATGCAGTGAGTGTAACTGTTATTCTTAAAACCTGACATGAAAATAAAATATATTATATATAGCAAATGGGATTTTTTTTCTTTAAAGTGGATATTTTGTGTTTTTTAGTGTCAGCAAATTATGTGTAAAGATGATACTTTTCACAAGATTATTTAATATAAAAAAAGTTCTAGTCTTTGCTTTTAAAATTAAGATTATAAAAATATTTTCTAGTTTTTCCACTCTCTGCTTTTCTACTTTTTTATCCTCTCCTCCTGACCTGTTTTTTCCTGTCTGTCTTTCCTTCTTCCTTCTTTTCTTTCTTCAGTTCCTGGACTGTCCTGACTACTCGTCCTCTGTCTTCCAGATGCACCGGAGCGGTATCAGGGAACCCACAGCGCCCCCTGCCCACCTCGACACCACCGGTGTGGGCTACCTGTCAGCCCCACCACCACCACCCCTGGATACGTCTCCTCCCACCCACTCCTCGGCCTCCCTGATCAAGGCCATCAGGGAGGAGCTGCTGCGTCTCTCCCAGAAACAGGCGGCCGTGCCCAGCTACCACAGCTGAAGCTCCGGCCTCCAGCCTCCAAACCAGTCACGTCACTGACCCTGCCCGCCCTGCTTCTCCTGACCTGACAATGCTTCCCATGGAAGTCCCCCTGGAGCTGTACAGCAGAGAGACAGTCCTGCTAACTGAAGATCCTTGTAGAAAACAAAAGAATAACACGATGGTTGATCAAGAATTCAGTCAAATCCAAGACAGTGTTACCAAGTGAACAGTGTGCGGCCGACAGGAGACGAGATACAAACACTTGTGGACTCATTGTGCTCGTGTCCCGCACTTGGTTGTGGGTCAGGGAGGGATGATGCCAACTTCCGGCTACCCTGGATCCACATTATGTGTTTCCTCTGATTCAGTATTCATGTTTTCACACTCCCTAAAACCCTTCATGTCATTTTACAACAACAAAAAAAGTCTTTGCTACGTTGAACTACCATAGATGTATTTCTTGTGTTTTTATTTTAATACAGGCCCTTAACTTCCTTTTCACCATCAGGTGCTACTTGATGTTTTCTGCCATGATGAGCCATGCTATGCCTTGACACTGTGATGTAATTCACCTGACCGCATCTACTGTTGGAGCCTACAGTAAAGGTCATAGTTCACAGCCAGCGAGCCACTTCAGATAGCAGGCATCCATACACAATAACACTTAGTAGTACTACCTATTCTTTCCTTACTTACAGTTGATATTTTTTGGTGGGGTTTTTTTTTTCCCATGTCTTGTACCCTGTGTTTATTTATGGTTTGTAGCTGTTAGGAGGGAAGTAAAATGGCCTTGAAACAAAAGTTGAAATACAAACCCAGAGGCAGGTGTGAGAGACGTGGACGCAGATGTGGTACAAATACTAAACAGCAGTATGTACTTGACAATTACGGACAATTAGTACTGTGTGTATTCAGTATTTGGTTGTTATTTGATGCACTGTATGCAGACTACTTGGTACAGCTCAGGTTTTTCAAAGACAGAGATTCTTTGCGGACAAATCAGACAGTTTGAAAAGGTCAAGTGGACGATGTGTAAATTAGTTTCTGTATCGACTATATACTGGACCACCATCTCTGTTTCATGCAGTATTTGAAGTTTGCCTTTTTGTTAGCACCGGGAGGAAAATGAAGTGTACTGTACATGTTGTCTTTTATGGTTTACTTCAGTCGTTTTTATATACTTTTTAAATTGCTTTTTGGATTTACCTTGCCTTGTGTACCGTATTTTCCGGACTAGAAGCCGCTACTTTTTTCCAACGCTTTGAACTTTGAACACCGGTGTTCACGAAGCTCGTTGGCTTTTTACAAGCTAGCAAGCTCCGTGTCGCTGATACATTTTGCGTCGTCACATCAGACCCGGTCAGACTGGACCTTATGAAACTCTTCGAATAAATTCAATAGCGGCTTATAGACAGGTGCGCTCAAAGTCCGGAAAATACGGTAATTATGTTCACATAACTGTCTCTTAGTCATCGTACTGGTTCACAATCATTCTTCTTTTTTTTGGACATGAAATTCCCCGGACATGTTGTGATGTTTTGGGGGCCTGAAATGATAATTTATTTAAATGAAATAAAAGAGAAAATTATGAATTTTTTAAAGCAGGGCTTGAAAATATGTTTTTTTTGTGCCAGTATTATAAACGTTCCCCACACGAGCCTTGACTTTCGGCGTTGAATCGATCTACAGATGTGAGCAGAGTTCGCCATGTTTGGTTTTCTATGTGATGTGCCTTTTGGACTCACAGACAGAAGTTGTCTGTCAGTGCTGTGTTACTGTCAGCTGTTACCCCCAAATTAACACAAAAACATTAGTATTTCATTTAGGCTGTTGGTCTGTGGATGCTTTAGCAAATGAATTGTAAACAACTGAATGAAATGAATCCATGACACCATTTTTCTTCTTTTACTTTTTTGAAATCAATCTCACACTGTATGCCTCCATCTGCTGGTTCTGTACTGTAACTACATCTTGTGTTCATCCTCATTTGGTCTTTGTTGTATCTTGTTTCTTTTTAATCCTTTTCTTTACACTTTGTAAAACAAAACGATCTGTTGGCTGGCCCAACTTTACATTTGATTCTTGTTGCATGTTTTAAATATTGTATTTCTTCATTGTTGTTTTTTTGTTTTGTTTTTGCGCATGCTGTTTAAAAAAAAAATCTTGAAATATAAAAAAAAAATGTCACTTGATGTGTTTTGGGAATTTTCCATACATCACCAAGTATCTGAATTTAGTTTAATCATTTTCATTTGAACAGGGAAACCACATCCATATTGTTGCATGTCATTCATTCACTAAACAAATACTTCCTGGTGTTGTAGTTACCACAAACGACCAGAGGGTGGCAGAACAGTACAAGAAAAGTTACTTCACTCACAACAATGACTGCTCCCTTGCTGCAGATGATGTAATCAGCTCCCAGAAATAATTATTGATGCTTCAGAAAGGACGTGGATCCCGTTCTAGTATAAGAATCATGAACAAATGAAAGAAACAATGTGTCGCTGAGTGTGTGATCATTCTCACAGCAAGGTTAGAAAGTGGAAGATCAATCATTTTGATATGATCATGGGGAAGATTATCTGATCAGAAAAAAGGGACACACAATTAGCACAGCATAAACTGAAACTTTGCAGCATTTTCAGCAAAAGTGATAAATGAATTAAGTATAATACATCAGAGATCGACCACTGTGATTGGCTGCAGGTTTGTTATGGGTTTCTCTTGGTGGTAAAGATCTACTTCCTGCTCAAGCAGTGCGTTCTGTCTCATCCCATCAGACGCTTCTCTCCTTTTAATCCCATCACAGGATCTAAAGCCACTGAGTGATGCAGCTAAACGCTCAGCAAATCTCCTAAAGCGACTCCACGGGGGGTGGACCTCGCACAACTCAGCAAGTATTAGACAGCACACGCTCGAGTAGTCGACATCCACCGGTGCAAAGCATTTGTTGCTTTTTATTGCTTCAGAATAGGTGCAAATAAAAGTGAGAGATGTTGGACTTTGATGAGCCATTCACTACAGCTGCCATTGTGTCTGATCTCCTGCAGGTTCTTAAGCTGTTTAACCCTGGTCTCCTCCATGACTGTGTGTCTATGCGCATGAGATTATTCTGCAGGGAGAGGTGAAGTCTTTTAACATTATAATCTGTGTCAAGGACCGAAGATGTCAACATGTCAGTATCAATTCTCTTTCTTTTCAGGCTTTAATTCCCCCTGAGGTGAAATCTACAATGCTAACCCAGGTGTCACTTACTCATCATCCTGTGTACTCCAGATTATGAGCTCAGATTTAACATGGCTGCATGATTTACTTCTTGCAGGTGCCTATTATTGTGTGATGGTGCTTTATCTGTTCATATCTTCTCCCCTCCAGAGTTTAAGTGTCCTGCCCTGTCTCGCTGCTTCTCCTTGTGGGGTCTAACCCCCCTCATCCCCTCCCCACCTTCCCAGCAGTAATCCTGTCTGTTGTCCCAGTCCAGCCCAGCCCAGCCCAGCATAGCACAACACAACAAGAGCACACCAAGGAGTTAATCTGGATCATGACGGTAATTACTGCCGGGGTGTCCAGCCTGTAGGAGGGTTATTGTCCAACATAAGGGAGGAGTCACACAGGCAGCTCTACCCACTGACCTTGGAGAAAACTGTGAGGGGAGGAGAGAAACACAGAGAAGGAGGCAGATCCAGGCATTAGCATACTGACAGAGTTTCAGCACTGCAGACCTCTGTGTGTCTTTAGCTGCTCTCGCTTTCAGTCTGCCGGTGAAAGACAAGGAGATCAGAGGAGGAGGAGGAGGGTGAAAGAAATTTCCTTTGACAGATGAGAGAGGAGGATTTCTTTTCTTCTCGCTGATCCCAGCACAGAATTCAGAGGCACTTGTGAGTAGCCTATCAGCTATCAGCTTGTCATTCAGTGTGGGTGTTTGTGTGTGTGTAGCTGCATGTGCGTGTCCTGTATGAGAGTCACATCTCAGGAATTTAGACCTGACATAAGACGGGTTTCTCAACCTGAGCACCTCACGCAGGGTGTTTCTCCATGCTGTTTGTTTTTGTAACAAAGGTATGTGTTTGGTAATGTGTGGTGTGTTGTATGTACAGTATGTCTGTGTGTGTGTGTGTGTGTGTGTGTGTGGACTGGATCACCAAAGCACGTGTTGTTCCTTCAAGTGCCTGTCAGAAAATGACATTCCTGAGGTTTGATGACGAGGACTACAGCTGTTTGCATTGTTGCAGCGGTGTTGCTGTGGGAGGATGTGGTCCTCGCCCTCCTTGTTTACCAGCATGGCTTTTTTCTTTTTTCTCCATTATGCAATTCTCTGCATGCTGCACTGCCTCTTAGCATCACTGCTGCTGCTGCTGCTGCCTACAGTATGAATCAATGACAGCAGAGACTGGTTGGCGAATAGACGTACTGCAGCACCCAGTCATCTTCTGCAGTGCCCAGCTGAGGGCCAGCTGGCACGGCTGTCACCGAGGGATGTCACTGTTTTCACTTTTCCAGCTTCACTTGTTTGTATGAATTTTACAAGGTGGCTGAGCAGCTTTATTTTATTTTTTTCTCAGATGCAACACAGAAATCCATCTGCATTTATCTCTCTTCATGACCACATGTCCACCACTGATGCAGCTTCTTTCCCATCATCATCTCTCCTGCTTCCTCACACACCAGCCAGTGCAGGTTATCTTTGCACTGTAATTGGGTCATTTTCTCATTTCTCTGTCTGACGTCAGGGGGAAAGGTTGTAAGGTTGTAAGGAGAAGGTTGCACATGTGTGTGGCGTAAGAGAGGAGAGGCATGGACCTCCAGCATCGTCTGTTTTCACAACAGATGAACCAGCAGCTGTGGGGAAAAGGGATGAAGGTTGGAAAAGGGTAAAGAAAGATAATTACGGCTTTCTGCTGGCCGGTGGCTAGTGCTGCCCTACATACTGCCGCGTGACTCGGGATATTTTTTACCTTATGCTCCAAAAGTGGCTGCTTCAGATGCACCATTACTCCGCAGTGTGTCAGGTCGGGTAACTCCTGCTTACTCCTGCAAACTCTTTCACCTCTTGGACGATGCTGGTCTTCAAGGTCACAGCGCAGGTCCCTCCCTTCCCACCAGGCTCGACTGTATCAGGAGAGACAGTGTCATATTGTGTGCTGAGTAGGAGGCAGCGCTCATGTGATGTTCAAGGGGGAGCTGAATGGCTGTCATTCATAAGAGAGTGCCAGTTTGCTCGGCAGCTGCCCTCTGCGCTGACTTCAGACACTGATCCCTGCCTGTCAGCTGCTGCCGGCCGTCTTCCAGCGTTGTCCTCGAAATGGAAACTTTAAACATGTTTATTATTGTCCACGATAAGGGACGTGGTGGTGTGGCATGTGAGATTACCTCCAGTTGATGAGAGGAAACATCAGTTCTCAGATAATTGCTGTTCAAAATAAACAATCTACAATTTATGGAAGATCATAGGGTTTATTCGTGTTATTTGCATTTATTTTTACACCAATCATGTATAAATGTGGGAATCCTGAAGTACTCCTTGTGATGCACAGAGCTTTTCCTGCACATTTTAATGCAGTAGCGTCAGGCTGCACAGAGTCCGGTGGTGGTGGTATTTTGTTAAACTTTAAAAAGCTTCCCGGTATGCCGCAGCTGATCCCCTGACAGCGTTAATCCCTGTTGGTAGACACTGGATCTCTCTGCACTGCTGTCCTGCAGACCACAGCCTCTGGATGTTTACAGGACAGTGTGCAGGACCAAGTGTATATGAGGGTGTAGGTGGGAGAGAAAATATTTGTTCAGATTGAAAGAAACCATAAAGGCTGAGCAAAGAGTGAAGATACGAATGAATGAATGAAAAATGGTTGTTTTTGTTCCTTCATCACGTCCAGGAAAGCTTCAGAATCAGTGTTTAGGTTGTGAACTGTCCGGATGATAATCAGCAGGTAATCCGCTGAGCTATTATTTCTCTAATAGCTTTGTTTTGGTCAGCAGATGGACACTGCGGGGGTGTGTTTTGTCTTGTCTGGCTGCTCTTTGGTGGATCACAATTGACTGCAATAATAAACCTCCATGGTAGTTTTTCATCATGCATTTAATTCCTCCTTTTAGAGTGTATCAATTCAGCTGTGAGAGAGATTTTTCATTGTTGCAGTACAAAGTATAATTACTGTAATCCCTGCAGACACAATGTGGACGGGCTGAAACTAAACATTGCTCTATAAATAATCACTGAACTTCATGTGTGTCTGATGATCCAGGGAACAACCACAGACTCCAAACACTTTGGTCAGCGCTGCCCCCTGAACACGACACCAGGCCACTTGGAGGGATAGTCAGAAACAGCATCTCTCTCTCCCAAAAAACATCAAGTGCTTCAGTTTCATTTGAAGTAGATTATCTCTGGTCAGTGTGTGATTTGTGAAAAATCCATGCTGTTGAACAGTTTGTTTGTTAATGGCATTTCCTTCAGGCTCCTACTGAGCTGGGAGTTGGAGTTTAGCTAACCTCATCAGCAGACATCAGCAGAACGAAGTGTGCTGTGTTCAGCATCCACTGAAGGACTGTGAGGTGAAGGAGGCTGTTGAAGGAAATCCTGGTTTTCTAAGTGAAAACATGACTTTATGTGGACTCCATGTTGGTTGTTTGGAGCCAGAAGTGACCATATTTGGATTTAATGTGAGGAAGGGGAAGGCGGGTCTGATCTTTGAACCTGAGGACACTGCCCAATGTGAATTACACTCACTGGAGAACAGGCCTGTCAATCAAACTAACCACACCCCTGAACATTCCTCTTTTTGACAAATTTTTAATTTACCGTATTTTCCGGACTATAAGCCGCTACTTTTTTGACGCTTTGAACTTAATGTATCGGTGGCACGAAGCTCGTTAGCTTTTTACAAGCTAGCAAGCTCCGTGCCGCCGATACATTTAGCGTCGTCACATCAGACCCGGTCAGAGTGGACCACATGAAACTGTTTGAATAAATTCAACAGCAGCTTATAGACAGGTGCACTCAATAGTCCGAAAAATACGGTAAGGCCTACTTTATACTCACGCGCAAAATTGCGCCCGTGTTGCATCACGTGACCGACGCAACACATGCCGCGCACACATAGCCGCGGGCAAGATGTCGCAGACATTACCTCTCCTGATCGGTCCGTTTGTAGTCACATGCTGTGATGGCGTGCTTCCTTGTACCGGAAAGTAAAAATAACTACCGAAATTGGCTTATAAATGCAGAAGAAACTCCACCTTTGGTAATTTGGCCAACACCAGCTGTATAGCGACACCCCCAACGAGGGAAACTGCAGCAACATTTTCAAAACAGTGCACGTAGGTTGCGCTCGAGTATGAAGGCAAAAAGGCCACACTTTTTTTGAGTCAGCATCTAGTGGCCATCAGTGGTATTGCACTTTTCTGCACTTCCACAATGGTGTAATTTTTGAGACCTGATTGCTTCATCCATTTATACAGTCAATGGAGAGGCTCCACCTCCCCACCGACCCACAACAAGATAAAACATTTTGGATCATGGACGTGTGGAAGATGAAATGACAAACAGCATGAAATAAAGATCTCTTTACAAATGTGTAGGTTTCCTCCCACAGTCCAAAAAGATGCTGGTTCGATGAACTGATGCGTCTAAATTGACCATAGTTGTTAGTGTGTGTCTGTGTTTGTGTGTTAGCCCTGCGGCAGACTGGTGACCTGTCCAGGGTGCACCCATTGAACCCCATGACCATTCACACATCAACAGAGCTGCCATGCAAGGCACTAGTCACCATTGGGAGCAACTTAAGGTTCAGTGTCTTGCTCAAGGACACTTCGAGATGCGAACCCGTGACCTTACAAATCGTAGACGACCCGTTCCACCACCTGAGTCACAGCCATAGCTCAGTACACTCATTTATTTATTTTCTTGTTTTTGTGATGCACAGATTGAGCTCCTGACTCCCCTCTTCCTGCTCTAACTCATGACTCTTGTTAAAGTTTTGAATTAAAAAACTTGAATGAGGTCCTCCCCTTTGATCCTGAAGCATGGATGGCTACTGTGAGGACACAGTGAAGGACAACAGGACGTTTATACTGAGTAACATGGTCTAAGATGAAGGGGAAACAGCAGAATTATACGTTTTTAAAGAAACTGACCCTTTCCTTAGTCTTAAAAATAACAGCTTGCTATTAAAATAAAAATACTGGCCTGATGTATAATTATTAGCTGCATGCTCATTGGACCACGCACAGAACATATGGTGGCCATATGTTTTCTGACTTCTATATCAGGTTTCTGTTTAAATACACATGTAACAGCCACAGAAATATTTTTAATATGGCAACTGTTAGAACAAAGACACACACACAGGGAAAAAAAACCCATTAACCACAACAGTGACTTTATGCAATGCCTCGTGTGAGAACAATTGTGCATGTCAACAAAGAGACAAAAAAACATTCAAGTTTTTGTTTGTGGTGTTGGTAACAGACATCTGCTGCAGTTTAAATCATACGTGTTGGTGAGAGGCAGCTTCAACAGATCTGCTTGTTGTCAGATGTGTGTTGTGCTGCCTGTGTGTACTTTGTTTACGCACTAACCCGTTTCACATGTGGGTGACAGGAGGTCAGGGGATCGTATGGTCTGAATCCTCTGACAGTAACGGGAACAACTGTGCGCATATTTATAATTAAAGCATCGTAAACACTGCCAAAATAATCCAGGCGTCCCTGAGAGATATTTCCTCGTTAACTCTACACTAAGCCGAGTAGAGCGAGTTACGAGTTGTGCATGACGACGCCTCTATGTGGTCTGTGCCTTTTATGTATGTGCCCAAACCTGTCAGGTGATTGATGAAAGGTCCCAGGAATCTGCACCTGGTTGCTAGACTGTGGCAAGATTTATGATGAATGAACGTTGGCTAAAGAAGAGCTATTTACCTAAATACAGCTCCACCAAGTCTGTTTGTCACTCCTTAACTTACCACATCTTTGAACTGTGAGATGAGGTGAAGGAGCGAGTTACATGGGCCAAGGGGTGTTGGCATGGGGTTGAACGTGGGGTCAGATGTTCATAAATAGATGGCACACACATTGGGACGTATGATTCATCATGTCAACACAAACACACATGCTGATGGACTTAAATCTTCACTGCAGCTGTCTCCCTGGTTCTTCTTCCCAATCGCACCGGACTCAACTTTCAGACAGTGTCCGTTACACCACAACCCCAGTCACTAAAAACTCTCAGTACTACTTGTAGTAGAGAGATTATATAATGATGTTGAGAGCCTCCTGGTTACTTTGTTCCTCTTTTAAAAATGTAGCCAGACAGTTGTTTTTTTTGCTTTATTTGAAAATATTTAGGACTGACAAGTTTGCACAAAAATTGTTACTTGTGTGGACTTTTTAAAATATCTTCCTATGCAGTGGTGGACAAAGTACTCAACTTCAGTACTTGAGTCAAAGTACTGATACTCATGGTCAAATCTTACTCAACTACAAATAAAAGTTATTGGTCAAAATGTTACTCAAGTTAAAGTACTAAAGTACTTACCTTTAAAAATACTTAAGTATTCAAAAGTACACACATTTAAAAATACTTAAATATTCAAAAGTACAAAGTAAAAGTACATTTTCTAATATCAGTACATTGCTGTATTGTTCTCAGTGTCCGAGTCAATCCCCGACTAACGTCTGCTTCCTGTTAATGTGGTATTTTAAGCTGAAAGTGCTTCAATGAAAAGAAAACTCCTTCCTGCAGAGTGTGCATAATACTTTGTT
>OOFC01030008.1:32125-52227 GCA_900323345.1 Pseudochromis fuscus | reverse complement strand
AAACACTGATGGAATATGAATAATATTTGGCGATTACACAATGTCCTGCCGACCTCATGCGAGTGAAGCTGAGAGTAGCGTAGGATCTCCTCCGATGCTGTTTAGACACCTGTCACCTCATCATATTTAAAAGGAAAACAGGTCCACACTTCGCTACTTTATCACCTTTAACCCGCAAACCATTAGAAAACAACAACAAAAACAGTAAGTGTACAACAGAAAACCCGTCAAGTGGCCACAGAGTGAAACGTAAGTCGCGCGCGTTCACGCGTATGGGGAGTCAGATTTTTCCGGGGAGTGTGAATTTTCTATAACACCTGGTCTGACGTGACGACGCTAAATGTAAAAAAAAAAAAAAAAAAAAAAAAAAAGTTTAACCATTGAATGGAGAAGCAGTCATAAATATTGTGGAGAACAATCTAATGTATCTGTGCTTAAATTACACATTCATGGTTTATTTCAAACTCCTATGTTACATTTAAGCTTTTTGCCCATTTAGTAAATAAATATTAACATTTATATTTCTTTTTCAAAGTTTCTGGTGTACTAACCTTTTTCTTTACAGTTCTTCAAAAAAGTATATTTGTTTTTATTCGACATTTGAAGTTTGATTTGAAGTTTAAGTCACAACAGGGTAACTGCATTAGAATTAGATGATATATATGAATCTCTACGGAGACGTCGCCCTCTTCCTTCTTCTTCTGCAGTCCGTCTGTCAGAGTGATGTCGTCTAATTACTTTAACAGCCTCCTCTCACAGAGTCCAGCTGCGTCTGAGTCCCCGCAGAGGCTCAGCGGGATGATGTGAAATGTTGAATATTCGCTAAGGAGCTTCGACCCCATCCTTCCTCCTCCTTCCTCCTCCTTCCTCCTCCTCCTGGGACCAAACAAGACCGTTCTCCTACATCCCCGAAAACAAGGTCAGACATATTTCAGGAGGAGTCATGGGAAAAGCTCAAACAAATAACAGCACCACATGGCCTTTTAATTTTTCATCTGGAGTCGATCTTGTGATATGATTCTGAAGAAATGGCATCAGCAATAAAATGATCAAAAGCGGGAAGTTCATCACTGCATGACATGAGTTAATGCAAGAGAAGAGTGGTGGTGTTTTCCCAGAAGTACAAATATTCTTCTCTTAATGTTAACTTTTTATCATTTCAAGCACACTTTTTGAAACTGTTTTGATATTACAAACCTCTGCTCCCACTCACTTTAAACACCAGTGTTAACGTCTAAAATCAATATCTCAGGCTGGTCTTCAGTCTCCTCCTCCCGACGTGGACGTTAGCCCGGCCCGGCCTTCATATAAACACAATCAGACCGGACCAGGACAGAGGTTCTGAACTGTAAATATTTATGCAGATTATCTAAGTAATAGTTAGGGAAAGTCTACATGGGATGAACCACAGAAAACCTTCTTTGGGAACGGGATTTTTTTTTTTCTTACAGGAAACCTTGATTTTTAAAAATGCTTTTTAAGGGAACACTTGTCATTAGATGTAAAGATTTAGGCAGAAAATAGATAATCTCTCATCTCCTCGCCCTCTGAGTTTGGCAGCAAAATGTAGTTTCTTAGCAACATGGAGAGAAATGATTTGAATACTTGAACACAAAAATATTTCAAGTTGTGTTGACATTTTATTGCATGTACACCCATAGAAATATTAGAAGCTAAAAGAAAACAAAATAATGCAACAGTTCATTTTTAAGAAAGTTAATATACATTGGATAGTTTGAGAGAGAAGATTAGACTATTTTTTATATATTGAACTGTTAAAATCTATATTCCCAGGTTGTCAATAAAAACGTATCTTTGGCAAGCATAAGTCATAATATTAACCTTTTTGTTCTGTCTAGCTTTACAAACAAGCTTAATTTAAATGTTTACATATATCTTTTGTATATTTTATTATTTCATTGATGTGCAAAACATTAAAAAACAAAGTCAAAAAATATAACAAGACATTTCTGCAGAGTTTACAGCACAGAGTGTACATAGAAGTGGACAAAGCAAGCAGACAATGGTGAAGTACACTAGATCCAATGCCCCTGAGTTCAAGGGTCAGCCCCGCCTCCTCACTCCCCCCTTCATATCCAAATATGGTCACTTCTGGCTCCAAACAAGCAACATGGCGACGATCACAAACTCCACAAAGTCCTCAAACCAACAGGTGACATCACGCTCGCTTCATCCACTTCTACACACACTCTGTGCTGTATATTTCCATGTGCTAATGGCAGAGTTTTGACTTGTAAATACTGAGCTGTGTGTCAGCTTTACACCGAGTGAATTAGCAATATTGCAGTGTTCCTGTGCTGAGGTTTTTTTTTTCTGCTGGTATCAACAGTGTGTGATATGTTGCTGTGGCGTGGCAGGTGGGGGTCACTCGTCGCTGTTGCAGTCTGTGCACAGGATCTGGTCGCGGTCGGGGAAGAAGCCGGAGCCCACCAGCGACACGGAGCAGCGCGAACACTTGAAGCACGGCTGGTGCCACTGCCGATCCTCAAAGGAAATGTACTTTCCATCTCCAAACCCTGCGTGAGCAAACATACAGAGCACAAGCAGTTAATAAAGGATTGTTTCACTGAGGGTGGAAAACAGTTTCATAACAGGCTTGTAAAATGGCGGAAATAACGTAAATTAATTCAAGATTACATCAGGAGTTGGCGGTAAATGGGAACTCTCTGCCAACTGTGTGTACCTTCAGGTATGCTAACTCACTGCTGTAGTCTACAACGTTTCAATTAAATCCCCATTTAACCCTTTAATCTCTCAAGTTGATAACGCGCCACAGAACTAGTTGCATTTTTTATGTTCACTTAAAGTCATTTTGTGCAGATTTTACATGTGATTGTAGCATTCCTAAAGTTATAGTTAGGTTTTTGTTGGCCCACAATTAAAGACTTAAAGTTATAGAGCTACACAGAGTTATTGTGTGTTTCTTTCCTGATCTTTACACTGTGTTTCAGTTCATACTTTATCTTTAAAGTTGCAATTTCACTGTTTTGTTTTAGTCGTACTGCTTTAATAGTGTTGTTTTTAAAGAGAGCTCTAAAAAATAACACTGTGTGCTGATAACTCAGCATCACATATCAGCTGGTGAATATAGTGCAGTATTTAACAGCTAAATATGGAGCTGGTGGGGACCAAAAACAAAGCTAAAAGGGGTAAATATAATATTAAATTGACTAAACTTGACTAAGAAAGTGTGACTGTGGACATATAAATAAGCTACTGTTTGCTAACAAGCGGCCACATCAACCTAAAAAGCATCGATATGTCAATGTGTTCACATCTTGTGTCTGCTGCCCCCAAGTGGCCAAAAAGAAATCATGTGGTATCATGGCTACCAATCAGCGCTAGGATTTTCTGACATCACCGAGCTTTTCACATCTTCTGGGACAGGTATAAAGCAACAATATTTGCAGCGTTACTGTTCCTTTTTCACATTAAAAGCATCCGGCTATGTTTAACTCAGCATAGCAGGGCTTTTATTGTGAAGTAGTCGTAGGACACAGAGAGTCACCAGACTGCCAAGACCTGTTTGTGGAGAATAAACATTTTGACATCTCTGCTTTTTTTGACAGCAGACAGTCTAGACGGACGAGACAAGAAAACAGAGACAAACAAAATAAAAAACCCACAGCCAGGAATCAAACCTGAAACGCTGCCTTGAAATTGTTTTATGTCCACAGATTGTTTATAGAAATGGACGAAGCAAGTGTGATGTCCTCTGCTGGTTTGTGGATGTTTTGAAGCCAGGAGTTCAGCATCTGAATGTCGCCATGTTGGTTGTTTGGAGCCAGAAATATTTGGATATGAAGGGAGGAGTGAGGAGGCGGGTCTAACCCTTGAACCTGGACTTCAGCGCTGCTCTCATTACCTCAATTCATTTTTCAGCCCCACTTGCTTCATCCATTACTACATAGTCTACATTTAGTCACAGATAAACTTCTCACTGACCTGTGATGGCCGTGTTGCAGCCGGCACACTTCTTAGCGTACATGCTGCTGAAGCACTTGACGCAGTACGGACTGTCCCCCTGCGAGGTGAAGGGTTGTCCGGCTAGTGGGGCTCTGCAGCCCGTGCACAAGAAGCACTCTTTATGCCACACCTCGTCCTTGTAGGTCACCCCTCCTTTAGTCAGAGCCTGTGAGAAAAAACACACGTCAGCGCGACATGTGACACGTTATGATCCTGCTTTAGTTTTTTTCTGAAGGAGGATCAGAAGGTATTATGAAGCTGTTCCTGCTTTGGTGTCTTTGATGACTTTACTGTGGGTTTTGTGAGGTTTCAGAATAAATTGTGTCAGAATAAATTCAGGCCTGGTCAGAAGTCCAACATGCTGCCAATCCAAACATAAGATTAAGTCCTGTAAAAGCTCCATATACAGCTTTATCCATGACGTTAACTCATGAATAACTGGCATCTACTCTACAATGTCTGAATTTGTAACATGTAACTTTACAGATCTTCAGCAACGTGTTCATTATGGTCTCTCATAATTTTGAAATGGATCTAAGGTCCTGCGGGTTACAATTCAAAATCCCTTTAAGTTTAAACAGAAAAAATAATTAGTTTTTGTTTAAACTCTAAATATTTTTATAGAGGTGAGATCTTGATTTTGCAACTTCTCTTTAATCTAACATCTACACAAACACAAGTTAAATCAAAGTGAAGACAGAACAATATGGATCTCACCTGGACAGCACAGTATCTCTGATGTGACAATGTAACTTTTTATGTTTTATTTTATTATAAATTGAGTATTTGGGAGATGATTGTGAGTTAGAGACAGATGCATCATTAGTAAAACCATCCAAGTATTGACTGTCATCATATCGACTGTGAGGCCTGGTTCACCTTTTTGCAGTGGCTGCACTGAGGAGCGAACCTGCCCTCGTAGCACGGCACACAGTAGTAGTTGTTGTTGTCGGGGATGAAGGCCTCGGCACCGATGGGCTTCTCGCAGCCGTGACACATGAAACAGTCCTCGTGCCACGAGGAGCCGCCGTACTCCAACTTCCTGGACCCTGTCAGGGGGAAATAACGGAAGAAAATCTGAGACGCTTTTGACTGTTTGTTGATATTTTTCGTGACATTTTCAAGCATCCGGGCCTCTCGCTTTGATCTCCTCTTTCACTGTAAACCTGGATGAAACCCGATAGCGTTCACACCAGCTCTGAGAAGAACAGAGGTGATGATTCAGTGCTAAACCTGTTTTTTACTTTGTACAACTACTTCAGCTTATCTCGCATCAAAACAACCTGACAAGCTGTAACAAAACAGCCCCGCGAACCTGCACGACATCCAAACAGAAGCTTTATATTTATGCAACTCCATGTAAGAGGAACTGGCTTCGCTGCAGAGGGAGCCGGGAGCCAGTCGTGCCTATGAAATTGGACGTCAGATCCTTTAATCACTGGCCTAGTTTTACGACTTTAGGGACCTGAAATGCTGCTCAGAGGCATGACGGTGTTTTGAACTTGGCTGCACTTTTAAGAAACGGGGTAAGAGGGCAGCAGCTTTTTAAAAGGCTTTCCAGGCTGATCAGAAACTGAGGAAAACGACTGCTCAGCTCAGAAAAGCACTGGTGAGCTATAATATCCCACAGTGCCCACAAGCCCTCTGGTAATTTTCAGTCATCTGACACCGACACCACTGCGCTCGCTTCGTCACAGCGAGCAGAGCTGAAAAGTCTGCAGGGAGATATTTTCAGCCGAGCGAGGAAACAATCGTTCTGTCACATCTAAGCTGTCACACCCCGGATAACAAAAACTCATTAGTCTGCAAAGACAGGGTGTGAACGACCCCGAGCGGCTCCGACTGTTTGAGTGATTAGTCAAGAACCTGTCGCCAAGGTGGTTTGTGAACACGTCGGGGTCGGAAAGAGGCGATAAAGCCGGGCTGTGTTGACTCTACCTGGCATGACTGTTTTGTCGCAGGCCACACACTTGGAGGAGTACTCGTTGCAGTAGCAGTCGCTGCACACCAGCGCGTCCTCCAGGCTGGTGAAGGGCTCGTCGGCCAGAGAGCGGTCACAGCGGAAACAGCGAAAGCAGTGCTCGTGGTAGTGTCTGTTCTCATAGAAGAGCTCCTGGTGGACGAACATAAAGAAACCATAAAATATGTCAAGAACTGTAATAAAAACCCAGTGTATCTACGTGACTTCAAGTATGTAACATGTGTTGCTCATTTTGTTGGGAACTACAGTCAATAGCATGTTTGCCAAATTAGGACAAGCAACTTAATACATGGACAAAGAGAAGGAAGCTATGGAGGCTCATAAATACTCAATATACATTGTAATGCATCCCTGAAGACAAAATTCAGTGTAGAGTCTAAATACACGTTCAAAACTGTCTGAATAATCCCAGAGCTTTATGTTTACTACACACATGCTATATAAGTTTTGACTAGTTCACTGTAGTAAGACTCATAAAGCAGATGCAGCCTCTTCAAGTTCAATTCACGCCACTTACATATTCACTTAACATATATTTATTATATAATAGTGGAAAATAAATGGATCAGGGGGCGGAGTCAGGGTTCTTCTGTCCTCAGGTTCAAGGTCCAAATATGGTCACTTCTGGTCCCAAACAACCAACATGGCGACGTTCAAATACCAAACTCCTGGATTCGAAACTCCATAGACCAGGGGTCCCCAATCCTGGTCCTCGAGGGCTGCTATCCTGCGTGTTTTGGATGTGTCCCTCTTCCAACACACCTGATTCAAATGACCTGCTCATCATCAAGCTCTGCAGAAGCCTGATAACGATCCTGATCATTTGAATCAGGTGTGTAGGAAGAGGGAAACATCTAAAACATGCAGGATAGCAGCCCTCGAGGACCAGGATTGGGGACCCCTGCCATAAACCAATGGGTGACAGCACATTTGCTTTGTTCAGGGGTGTCAAACTTGTGCCATTTAGGGCCGAGACCCTGCAGGTTTTTTTTCCAGCGGGTCACTAAAGCAGGTGATTTTAATCATGAACACCTCCTTCAATTTGAGGGAAGGAGCTCATCAGTGAGATCAGCTGCTGGAGAGATGGTTGGAAAGAAAACCTGCAGGGTCTCGGCCCTTCATGGCACCAGTTTGACACCCCTGGCTTTGTTCAATTCTATAGTCAATGGTTTTGAGTCTGTGTCCAACCTCAATGAACAACTCCTTATTCGGGAAATTTAAAGCGATGTCACCAGTTAATCACTGTTGACTTTATAGGTTTGAGCAAAGCAGACCCACGTCACCGAATGTGTTCTGCAAACTGTCCCTTGCTTAAGTTCTTTGTTTTCTCCAAAAATAGTAAGAAAAATACACATCTGTGCACATCCAACCAATAAAGTGGAGTGAAATGAGTCCAGCAACCTCTTAACAGGACAGAGGACTTCAGCAGACAATCAGAAAATGGTTTCATTAAAGCATGTTTCACTTCAGACTACACTGCCCACGTCCTTTAAAACAGCATTTATCCTTATCTAGAGAATGAAGCTGGATGTTTGGGATGAGCTTTTGCAGATACACACTAGCAGAGCTGGAAATGATTGCAGGTTTTGGACGTCCCTGTATATAAAATAACGCTACTCCAGTGTTTTATCCAAAAACACAGAAGCTCAAACAATTTACTTGAAGTTGTGAGTGAATAAAAACACCAGATCTGTTATTGTTTCTCACAGGGAGAGTCTCTTTCTGCTGCTGCCCCCATGTTTGCCGAACCCAAAGCCTCCTACTCTGCCCTCCCGCTGTCTGTAAACACAGGAGAGTTTTAGTTCACTCCCTTTTCTTCATCACTATTTTCTTAAAAATCAGAACAACCCACATCGAGTGCTTTATTCCCTTCAACAGCTGCTCGCGTCTCAGTTCGTCTGCACTGCCAACGCTGTGATAAATGGCTCTGCTGAACGCTGGGTGAAAAACTTATTTTTGAGTCGTGGGGTTTCACAGTGGGGACGAGGGAGGACGAAGGACGCAGGCTGTTGTGCTACTGGGAGGGACGGCCAAAGCAAGCAGGAGCAGGATTTACTGCACTGTACTGCACAGTCCATAACTCACAGGACACCAGCGGCCTCGTGGCGTCTGTGGGTGTTTTCCTTCAGGACAGTGTTTTTAATTTCCAGGCTCATGAGCGACTTAAATGAGGTGGTCTGTAAGTAGAGTCACAATTTTCAGGAATGGCAGCTGGAAAAATGACCCTGAAGGAGTCAGACATGTAGAAGTACTCAGATCATTTACTGAGGTAAAAATAGCAGAAAAACCAAAAGTATTTTTTACATTTACTTGTGTTTAATTATGGTTCTCCAGTTGATATGGATAAATGTTGAAAAATTAGACACACCTCTAAATATTCCACCATAAACTCCTGGTTAATAAATGAAGGGTTTTTGTCATAATGAGCTAATGAGACTTCACCTGCTGGTTTGTGGACTCCAGGAGTTTGACATTTGAACATCACCATGTTGGTGGTTTGGAGCCAGGAGTGACCATATTTGGATAATCAGAGAGGAGTGAGGAGGCGGGTCTAACCCTTGAACCTGAGGACACTGTCCAATGTGTATGAGACTGGAGCTGGTCTCATTGGAGACAAGACTTGTCAATCAAGCTAACCAAGCCCCTAAATCTTCCTCTTTTTGCAGCCTAATATCTCCTCAGTGAGGAAATAACCTTCAGATGGACCAGATCACTGAGGAGAAGAACTGACATGACATCAGAAGGACTTGTGGAAAAAATTGTATTGACTGAGTATTTCACGATTGTAACTGAGCATTTTTTTTAATTTAAATAAATTGAAGCTTTTTCTAGTAGTATTGCACATTTCTGCACTTATGAATTGGCTTCACTTTAGAGCCCTATTTGCTTCCCACTTCTGTTTTTTGTTTACTTAAATGTTGAATTATGAGCGTTTATTTTGAAATAGCTCAAGTGTTAAGTTTCCACCTGTCTTTTAACTTTAATCTTTTAACTAATTTGATACTTTTCAGTCGTGTTAAGTCAATTTATTTGTATGAGCGCATGAGACAATTAAAGTGCAAGTATTTTGATAAACCAGGACATTTGAGGAAACTATGGTGAATGATTTAATTAACTAAATGATTACCGTATTTTCCGGACTATAAGCCACTTCTTTTTTCCGAGGCTTTGAACTTAAACACCGGTGTTTCTCATGTATCGGCGGCACGAAGCTCGTTAGCTTTTTACAAGCTAGCAAGCTCCGTGCCGCCGATACATTTAGCGTCGTCACATCAGACCCGGTCAGAGTGGACCACATGAAACTGTTTGAATAAATTCAATAGCGGCGTATAGACAGGTGCGTTCAATAGTCTGGAAAATAAGTAATTAAGTCAGTTGCAGCTCTATTTTTTATATATTTTGAATATGAAAGTATAATACTGTAATACTGATGAGTACAGTTTGAATGTACCTTTGCATTGTGTCCGATGATTTCTTTACACTCCTGGCAGGTGTTGGCGTACAGCCGGTCGTAACAGGGGATGCAGTGCGGCTTCTCCTCCACCTGGATGTACTTGCGTCCGTACAGGGACTCGTTGCAGTTTTTGCAGTCGAACCGGTCGCTCATGATGTCTTTAGTCTGGTGGACGTCCTGCAAAGCAGAAGGATTCAGTTTAGTATTCAGTACCAACCAGAAGGAGAAACCAACAGGACAGACTCATACTGCAGTTTACAGTTTAATATTATCCAGAAACATCCACCACTTCCAACCAAAGAGCGCACAAAGGGCTTGATAATGTTGATTTATTGTAAACCAGCGCTGTAGTACATAACAGCTTCTCCTGTTGCATCATTACTCACTGAGAGTGAAATCAACTCTCTCCCTCCCCCTCATTCTTGTACGAAACCCCCTGTGGGGTTTTGGCATCAACTCCAGAGCCACCAAACAATATTAATTGTTGAGAGGTGAACTGAGACGACATTCGCACCTTCAAAGGCTCTCGGGAGCTTTTTCATCTGAGTTTGGACAACATTTAAAGGGCAATACCGCTCATTTATGCAATCTGCTCCTTTAGTCCACAACTTTCCAATGAAAAGTTGATGAAGAGTTTGTCTTTGCAAATACTAAAAATAATCTTCACATGAAAATCTAAACTGCTTGTCTACATACATGACTCAACGCACAATCCCACTGTAGATGTGAGACTCATCTCTAAAATACTCAAATTCATCCATGATGGTAAATCTTACAAACAGCAGCTGTATATTTAAAATAGTTTTATCATATTATTTGTTTTCATGTGATGTTTGTTTACATTGACAGACAACTCGACACCTGTTTTGGTGTGTTTGTTTCTTAGCAGCATTACGGAAAAACCTACAAACAGATTTTGATTAATTTTGTAAAAATCTCTCAAATGTTTTTAACAAGATAGTGATGGTGTGTTTCACCACAAGAGGGCAACAGTGTTCAGTCTGCAGCATCAGTACAGCTGGATTATGTCTTGGCTCTAGTTTGTTGGATTTTTTTGTTGCAGCATTACAAACAAAGGTGAATAAATCTTGATTATTATTAATATTTGGAGTGTTTTTTTATTTTGACCCAGTGTGGTTCAGGTTGACTACCTGTGTACCAAACCTTTCAGCAATCAAAATGTTACATTATGCACTTGTATTCAGCTTTTTTCTGCTACTTCTACTTTTTTCCAATTAATTTTTACAATAGAAGTGAACAGAGTGAATCTTCAAACTTTTTCTACTTTTTCTCTTTTCACTGGTTCTACATTTACTATTTCTACTTTCTCTACTTCTAGTGCATCATCTTTTGTTTTTACTCTTTGTACTTTTACTTTTCTATGTTTCCTACTTCTACTTTGTCTACTTTACTCTTTTGAAAATTCTCTGTTCAATTTGATGTCTTCATAGTGTGGTTCAGCTCATAGTAAGTGTCTAAAAGTGTCATAATATGTATCAGTCAATCTGACATTAATAAATAAATGATTAGTTAAAGTATGTTTCAGAGAGGAGTGAGTATATCCATTCCCTATACAGTCTACTGTGCTGGGTCCACTGTCCCATTAAAAATACTTTGAAATATATTTTAAATAAGTTTGAGGAATCCATAAAACCACATTTTTTCTTGATTTGACCCACACTGGAAAAACAAAAATGTATTATTAATTGATAATTTTATTTTATTTTAACAGATAACGGTCAAATTTGATCTGAAACAGCCTCAGTGCATAAACATTTGAACAATTTTTAAACTATTTTCATTTTTGTGTATTTCAGGTCACATTAGGAAGTCAACAAATTTCAAGCTGGAAAAAAACACTTCAAGCTTTCAGCATTCACATACATTTTCATCTGGCTGATGAGAGCTGGAGCAGCAGAGGAGGGACAGGTGGAAGCAGTAAGACCCCCACGGACAATAACGTCATCCCACAGACTAGTGAGGCATTAGCAGGGTATGTGACCCCATGTTCAGCTGCAGAGAAGGGAAATGAGCAAGGAAATGAAGTGTGGGAGGCTAACATACCCTCCTGTCCAGGCCCGGCCTCAGAGAGATGTATACAGTGTGGATAAAGATTACGGATAAGGTCTGCAGAGTTGGGGCACATGGTCATGCTCAGGATCACCACATCTGGAACATTGCACTTACAACGGCAGACGCTCAAATATTTCACTTGGAAATGGGTATTGTTTATAATTTTTTCCTCCCTATTTTGGGCACAGAGTGACTTTGACATGTTTCTGTAATGTCAGAAAAGAGGAGGTGGGTTCAACAAAGTGCAGCGTGACTTTGAATTCTCCCTGAGGGATGGAGGAATGAGCCCCCCTCCTCATCCTCTCCTCATCACCAGGTCAAAACGATGACAGGACCGAGCTGTGTGTTAACTAATGGAGGCCTCTTGCTTTCCTGGAAACATGTTTTTGCAGATTTTCATGAAGCTGGTAAAAATTAACTTTTTCTCATGACCATACACTCTACATAGAATCGACAAAGCAAGTGTGATGTCACAGTAGACACGAAATTTGTGTCACGTGAGTTGAAACAGTTTTAACTGAAGCAACAAAAAATCACATGGTATCATGAGAACCAATCAGCACGGGGATTCACCTGAACATAAGTGGAGGGTGAGCTTATCATCACCATCTGTGTCCGTCCAGAGTTTTATGACACGACTTTGACTTATTTCTAGCACTTCACCATCAGGTAAAAGGTGCAATAATTTGCGATTTCGTCGTTCGTATTATGGTTTCCAGGAAGACTAATCCTATTGGCTGTTACTGGAGAATGGCGAAATGGCCTCAAAAGTCAAAAATTTGTGTTGTGTTGTCTGAAGACAATGTAAGAAGAGTTGACTTCTAATGACATCAGAATGACTGCTGGAAAATTAATTTATGGACTCCTGTTTTGAATATGAATGTTGCCGTGTTGGTTGTTTGGAGCCAGAAGTGACCATATTTGGATATGAGGAAGGAGGGAGGAGGCGGGTCTAACCATGAACCTGAGATTTCTGCCTCTCTCAAGAGATGTGTATGAGATTCGACTTCAGCGCTGATCCCATTGGACACCAGGCTTGTTAATCCAGCTAACCATGCCCCTAAATCTTTCTCTGTTTGAAGATTAATATCTACTTGATTACGACTGTTTTTCAGATGGACCACCACATCACTGATAACAACTTTAGCTAATGACATCAAAATGACTGTGAAAAAACCAGCATCTAGTGGCCATCTGGTGTATTGTCCTCATTTTTGAGCCTTGCCGATGGTCATAAGGAAGATTTTACCGCTCCACACTTTCACAGGTAGCCAACTTCACGCTCTGTACCTCCAACTATTTGCATCTGGTTTGTTGAGGAGTCATCTTGAAAGCGCAGTTTACATTCCTGGTGTCTGACTGCTATCAAACATTTTGTTTGTAATAACCAATGATGCAGCAATTTCAGATAAACATAAAAAGACTAAACACGATCTGCTCTCAGTCACGTCTGATGGCTGAAGCCGGATCAGCTCCCTCTGCTCCAGGACTTTTTCTATGTTAGCAAACACTGCAGACATCCCTCATAGTACAACACTCCCTGCTGATAACAGAGCTGCTTCCTCTTGAAGGGCATCAAACTGGGTCAAGAAAACATGGAGAGACACCAAACTGGTAGAAAACACCACATCCTATGTCTGTTTTCTGTCAGATTACTGTCTGTAGGAGGAAAACAGCCCAGCTTCCCCCCTAACATCTCCAAAGAGGCTCGGGTTTCTATTCTCGTCCGTCCATGTCTACGATGGATGCAGTGATAGAACAATGGTTTTCCTTCCGGACATAGTCTTCTCTGTTTTGTGCTTTGTGTTTCTCTTCCTGGACCACAACATCTGTGAACACATTCTGTGGTCTGCAGCTGTTGTCTTTCATCAAATCCTCATTTAGGCGTCCAGCAGGGAATTCTTATGGGACCGATGCCAACATACAACACATCTAATTAAAATCCATCACTGCAACATTTTATGACTGCTATAAAACAGTCCTTCCCAACTACATAATCTGTTGTGCTAAAGACGAGACAGCTGGTCAAATGGAGCTAGCTTAGCTTAGCATAGAGACTGATGGGACTGTGACAGCAACTACAAACTAAAAATAGTTGTTTGAATACATATTGTAAAAACTACATTAACCTTATTGTCATTTTTTTAATCCTTAAACAGAGCAAGACCAGCATGTTTCACCTTGTTTCCAATTAGCTTGTTTCTAGTTAGCTAAGTTAGTAAGTTAAGCTAAGTGACTGTTAGCAAACCTGTTAGCCCTGAGAGTTGGATTTTCCCTTTTTGATAACTTTTACTACCGTATTTTCCAGACTATAGAGCGCTCCTGTCTATAAGCCGTTATTGAATTTATTCGAACAGTTTCATGTGGTCCACTCTGACCGGGTTTGATGTGACGAGGCTAAATGTATCGGCAGCATGGCGCTTGCTAGCTTGTAAAAAGCCAACGAACTTTGTGTCACCAATACATGAGCCACATCGGTGTTTAAGCCGCAGGGTTCAAAGCGTTGGAAAAAAGTAGCGGCTTATAGTCCGGATAATAAGGTATTTGATCAAAAGAAGTATGAAAAATAGAATAAAGAGAATCTCCAGGAGCTACTCAGACTGACTTGGGTAGCTAGTGAGTTAGCAGTTAGTTCTCAGGCGGTTCACTATCTAGCCAGCTAGTTAGCAGTTAGCTCCCACACATTTCACTAACTAGCTAGCTAGTTTGCAGTTAGCTCCCAAGCAGTTCATTACTAGCCAAACAATGCTAACATTACTGAGCCAATGGAGCTGAGTTTTTGGCTCTTTGTTGTCTTACATTTTAGCATGTAGCTTCATCACATATTATCTGCTGTTCAGCTATCTGCTAATGATGCAAATAAACTTCCAGTAAGTATAACAAGGGTATCAAGGGTATTTACTAAACTAAGAGCAAGAGATAGCCTACATTTAAATACCCTTGTGAATAATGTATTGTTTGATACAAATTAATGATCATTCTGAATTATAAAAATTGGACAAAATGACACTAATTAATGAAACTATTGTGAATTATCAATCAATCAAGAAAAAGATGTGAGAATAACTGTCTGTCTCCACACCTTCTAGACCGGCTGACATTAACATAACTGTCTGAAACGCTGACTGACATACAGGTGTCCTCTTGGACCGCACCCAGAAATACTTGTCACCCCTGTTCTCCTTTACGAGACATTAAACCAAACAGCCATCCATCCTGTGTAAATACTCTCTGTAGTAGCACGGCTGCTGAAACTATTCAGGCCCACAGTTCACCTTGATGAGTGGACATGCTGGATTCTCCCCCGATACACCGTCTGTCCTGGTTTATTTACAGCCCTCGCTTGGTTCTTTGTAGTACAAGCCAAATGGCAACTGTCTCCCAGGATCGGGCCTCCTGTCTCATGTCCCTTCATGGCTCGCTGCTGCTGCTTTACTCCTTGACAACCTGAAGGCTTCTTATGACCGGAGCCAGAAACGCTGCGAGCCGTGAGAGCTCTGCTGGGTGTTGGTTTATTTTCCTGCTGGAGGAATTTAGACTCGAGTCTTGGGGTTACAAACCAGATTATTCCATGATGAAAACCGCTGTCACACGTAATAAAACCTAGTGGAACGCATGTGTAGGTAAGTGTTAAATCTGTCACAGCCACAAATTATTATGAATTCAGACTCAGTGCCTTTTTTGGGTACTTTCCCCCCCTCAGCCTCCTGAATCTGAGCCGTACATCCTCCAGGACTTTTTTGGGGATGGGATTTAAACTTACAGTCACTGCTTTCTCCTCAGTAACACCCATTTAAAAAAACAGAGCCTCTTTCAACACAACAGGCTTTCAGCCAATTAGTGACTCCAGGGATGGCCCGACAAATGGGTTTGGACTAAAATACCAACAACCTCTGGATGGATAACTATTAAATTTTGTACTGACATTTGTGGTTGGTTGAACATTGGGTTGGTAATGTTGGTTTGGTCCAGACTGAAATATCTCCAAAACTTTTCAAAGGATTTTCACTCAATTTTGTAAACACATTTGTGGTCACCAGAGGACTAATCCCATTAAGTCTGATGATCCCCTGACTTTGTCTCTGGCACCGCAAGCAGGTCAAAAATAAATCTCAACATCTGTTTAATGGATCAGAACAAAATTTGTGTGTCCCAGTAGATGAATCCAGCAGACTTCGGCGATCTCCTGGTCCCTATTCGTGGCTAATTATCTCTGATGGAATATGAATGTCCCCCTGAGGAGGAATTATAATAACTGGGTGATCTCCAAACTGTCCATCGAGCCCCATCATCAGGCCACAATTTCAGTTTGTCCAACACTGTGGTTTTTGATCAAATACCTGAAAAACTTCACCTCATGTTTATATTTCTGAAACGCAGTGATCGATGGCTAGCAACATTTGCATTGTAGCTACGTTTTTGTGTGTGTTGTTTTTCTGGTACTTTTGGTCAGACTTCAATAAACAGTGAAGATGATTCCTGTAAAATAATCACATCATTCGGAAAACTATTTCCCCAGATCTTAACAGGAAGGTGAAGTGTTACCACATACAGCCATATTAAATGCATTCATAAAGTTTAAATAAGCCTGAATTATCCTTTGCATCTGTGTCATAAATTAAGATTTCAGATATGTATTTATCTTGGACTCTATATAGAAATTGACGAAGCAACCGGGGTTCAAAGGAGAAGCCATTATGGAAATGCTAAAATGTGCAATACCACCACTGGCCACTAGATGCTGGCTCCAAAAAACTAGCTAACTCTGATGTCATTAGCTAACTTCAACTTCTGGTGGTGAAAATCATTTCATCATTAGGTAGATATGAGTCTTCAAAAAGAGGAAGATTTCAGGGTGTTGAATTCAAATCTCATACACACTGGACAATGCCCTCGGGTTCAAGGGTCAGACCCGCCTCCTCACTCCTCCTTTCAAATCCAAATAAGGTCACTTCTGGCTTCAAACAACCAACATGGCGGCGTTCAAATGTCAAACTCCTGGTTTCAAAATGTGAGTCCACAAACCAACTGGTGACATCACGTTAGCTTCGTCCACACAGTCCGTGGTTGTGAGATTTGTATACATGCCATGTGTTTCATTGAGGATTTCTTTTTTACGATAGACTGAATAAATGTTATATTAAAAATTCAGACAGCACACACTATGCACCAAACAGGCAGTGACTTCATACAGGGTCTCTCACCATGTTTTTCCAATGCTTGAATGCACAATAACTTCTTTCTTCTTTACTGTAACACCTCCTAAAGTTACAACCGGGACCAATGTTGTTTTTTTAATTACCACCACACTTCACTGTTTATCCCCCTGAAATGGATTAGGGTGTTTTAACGCCCTGTGAAGCTCGAAACAGTCGTCATATTGTGCGTTACACAACCTGGATGTGGTGGGGAGGTGAATGAGAATATTGACAGTACACACAATACTGTGTGGAAAGTGGCAACAGCACAGGAGCCCTGCAGCATGGCAGCAGAGTGACACCCTTTATGTTTCAGAGGCTGGTCTCCTACAGCCGTCAGATGACTGCGCTCCCTTTCATCCCCGGTACAAAGACGTTCAATGTGGTCACAAGGCCAATTTCAGCAGCACGTGAACGCACATTGTAGCTGTTGTTGCCTGTGATTGAAGATCTCATCGGGGTGAATTGCTCCTCGTTGTTGTGAACAATGATGATATTATGAGATCTGTGGCATGACAAATAGCTGCAGCTTCCTAAGTCCTTACAAGGTCAAAATCAGTCTTAAAAACAATAAAGTTGATGCTTCTTTGTGTGTGGTCATTATTAATCAGCCTCCTCCAAGAAACAACAACATGATCAGTGTCCTTAGATATTAATCACATTACCAAAATAAGCTGATAAGATTTGGGGGATAAATGACTTTTTAGGTGATATTTGACTTGGGATGCTTGTTTTTACTGCACAAATTATATTTTTTGGGCTCTGATTAAAGATTTCTACCAGATACATTGTGTCTTTGAACCCTGGAAATATTCTGGGATATAAAGATATAGAATTTCCATATGTAAAGTAGTTTAATTTGAGTTTATTTTTCAGAGAAATTCCACTAAAATCATAATAAGATCAAGTATCTACAGATATTAATGTCACATAACCTGCAACAGTAAACCCATGATGTGAGTAAATCAACTGGTTTTAAAAGATGGAGTACGTGTCTGGCTTTGTTTTATGAGCATCCAGCTGGGTGTTTGTTTATCCACTGAAACGATGTGAGCTGCAGCTGCTGCTGTCGACTACACTGACAAACAGCTTCTCACTACTGCGCTACAGACAGACAAACTATTAATCCTCAAAAATAAATTAATTACAGTATTAATCACTTTTTTACACAGTGACCTAAAACAGTGATGCATAAAGGAGCAGCTATATTCACAAAATTAAACATATATTTCACACTTCTTTTGATAAATATTGTACATGCTGCCTCTTCTCACTTTAAGGTGCTTTTTATTTATCTGTAACTTCATGTGCAGATTTTTGAACAGTTTTCTCAAAGGCTTGTGTGATTTTTATTGCATAGGAGAATTTCTTTGACAGTAAGATATAGTTTATACTCTTGGAAATATTCATTCAACGTTAATAGGAAATTGTATTGACCCAGAACTTTCAACTTTCTCTCCCATAGTGAATGTCGCCATGCCAGGAGCGACCATATTTGGATATGAGGGGAGGAGTGAGGAGGCGGGTCTGACCCTTGAACCCGAGGACTCTACCCAATGTGTGTGAGACTGGAGTTCAGGTCTGGTCTCATTGAAGCCTGATATCTAATCATGATTTATTTTTTCAGATCACTGAGGAGAAGAGTTGACTTTATCTAACGACATCAGAATGACTGATGTTGATAACTGAGTATTTCATGATTGAAAATTAGGATTTTTCTAGTGGCCAATGGGAATATGGCACTTTTTTGAGACCCAGCTGCTTCGTCCATCTCTATACACACTCTATGGTTGTGGACTTGCATTTTGACTCTTTTGCCTGTACCGGTATCTGAACCTGTTTCGGATGCTTTCGGGAGAAATGCGATACATGTGGTTATAAAGCAAGATATCGGCATGTCCGACCTTTCGATGGATCACCACAAGTACTGAAATGCATCCTAAGGGAGGCATGAATCCCTGTGTCAGATATCTTGAGTATGACTTAAACAGTTGTTGAGATGTAAAGCCCCCAAATTACAAACCTCAGGAAACATCAGGAGATCATCTCCATGTCATTAAGAGACTGTCTGTGCAAACACTGCCATCCCCAAAGCTGCTAGCAGGGCTAAAAATACACTCAAAAAGTCTAAATGTTACAACTAATGAAGACGAGGAAAGATTGAAAAGATCATAAGTGGGGCCACGAAGTCTCTTAAACCCGAGTTACTTTTGGCAAAGCAGCTGTTGCACTTGGATCGTACTTCCAGGAACAAGATCAAAGCAAATAAACAGTAACCCTGATTTTAAAGACGCAGCTATTATCCCACACAAATACACAAGTAAACACATTTTCCCATCAGCTGCCAGCTGGCAGGGGACGGTCCGGTTCAAGTCCTGGGTGTTAATGGTAACAAACGTTTGTTTTCTGAGACCACTGGGCCTGCTGTCTCTGTTTCATATTTGCAGCTCCATTTATTTGTCCTGGGCTTCATCTTTGTGCTGGAGAGCTTCAGAGGAGCCGAGGCCTGGATTCATTCACTGCACAGGCCGAGGGGATCGGGTTAACAACAAGAAAAGCTACGGTGAAAATTTTCATTTTTACAAAGTCATACCATGTTGTTGAGCAGCTGGAGACTTTTAAGGAGGTTTTTACTCCCCAGAGGAGGGGAATCTGTAATCCAGACAAATCAGTGCCATTTGGACGGACTTACTCAAAGATATGCTAACTCTGAAGCTCACAGTGGTTAGCGTAGCTTAGCATCAATACTCGGAAAATGTTTAAATAATGAGCCTGGCTGCATTTCCATTCTTTATGCTAGCTACAGTAGTTCAGTGGCTGCTGATGTTTCAGATATATATTCAACTTTTTGTAGTTTCTACCCAACTTTTTGTAGATTTTACGCAGTATTTTGTCATTTTTATCTAGTATTTTGTAGTTTTTACCCAACTTTGTTGATTTTTACCTGGATATTTTGCAGTATTCTGTAGTTTTTATCTAGTATGTAGCAGTTTTTAGCCAACATTTTCAAGCCTTAACCCAACATTTTGTAGTTTTTATCCAAATATTTTCCAGTGTTCAGTAGTTTTTCAGCCAACATTTTGTAGTTTTTATCCAACATTGTGAATTTTACCTGAATATTTTCCAGTATTCTGTCATTTTTACCAAACATTTTGGAGTTTCTACCCAACAGTGTTGATTTTACCTGAATATTTTCCAGTATTCTGTAGTTTTTACCCAACACTTTGAAGCTTTTACCCAGTATTATATAGCGTATACGCAGAATTTTGTGGTGTTCACCTTACATTTTGTAGTTTTTACCCAACATTGTGCAGATTTTCCTTGACATTTTTCTGTATTTTGGGGGGTTTACCCAGTGTTTTGTGTTTTTTTACCCAATACATGGTAAACCAGCCAATCTTATTGGGTT
>OOFC01030008.1:16451-32105 GCA_900323345.1 Pseudochromis fuscus | reverse complement strand
CCCAACATTTTGTAGTTTTTATCCAAATATTTTCCAGTGTTCAGTAGTTTTTCAGCCAACATTTTGTAGTTTTTATCCAACATTGTGAATTTTACCTGAATATTTTCCAGTATTCTGTCATTTTTACCTTACATTTTGTAGTTTTTACCCAACATTGTGCAGATTTTCCTTGACATTTTTCTGTATTTTGGGGGGTTTACCCAATGTTTTGTGTTTTTTTACCCAATACATGGTAAACCAGCCAATCTTATTGGGTTAAATTAACCCAGTATGTAGTTAGTCCCATACTGACCCAGTTCTACAACAACGCAACATGTTTTTAAACTTTTCCCAGGAGGTCCAACAGGAATAGGAAATGGAAAAGACAGCGGCGTAAATGAGAGACTGACTCACGATGAGAGTCTGACAGTCTGAATGTGTGACCCTCAGTCACCCTGCAATCTAAAATCATCTCTGTTTTTATTTGTCTGAGGCTCGTCTCCAGTGATCGGGGCCCAACCAACCTTCACCCAACACAGGAATCTCAGAGGAATGTCACTGTGGTCAAAACGTGGCAGCATGGTGTGGCTGCAACAGTGGGAGGAAAAATAAAACAAGCATTTTTCTTCTGCTGTGTGTTTCCTAAAAAAAGACAACAGTCAGGAATTCCTCTCTGCTCGAAACAAAAAAACATTTCTTCAACCAGAGCTGATTGTTGCAATGAATGTATTAATTTGTCTAAATGGATTGAAGCGTGTGGACGGTGTGCGGTGATGGAAACTATGAGCGGTGGTGCCGGAGGACGAGGAAGAGGAGGAGGGGGGGTGCTGAGCCTCCAGAACAAAATTTGTAATCTGAGGGAGACATGACATCACTCCAACTTGTTAACATGAACCAGAGTCCTGTGTGTGTGTGTGTGAAACATGTTTGTATGAGCGATCATTGTGGGGATGTTATTTTGTGTGTCTCCAGCATCTAAGGCAATTCAAGACTAATGAGGAGGAGGGGGATTGTTTCACCTCAAAGGTCTCCTTGTTCTTCTGCACATAAATCCTACTTCAAAAGCTTATTCACAGTATCAGTTACTCATTTAGACTCCCACCCCCAAATAACATCCACTACTTCCTCACACCAAACAAAGAACATCCCTTCTGATGCAGACTGAGGAGTTTCTGCAGGATTAACATGACGATTCATTAAAAAACAACTTATAAAATATCTTTGCAGCATTAGAAGTTAATATAAGTCTTTATTAAGAGCAAACTTGAGTTGGAAAATCGTAAAAAATAACATTTAATTTGATAATAAATGCCTCTAATATCAATAAATCTGTGAAATGGTCAGTTTCTAATAAGCAGTTCAACTCTTTATTAAATTGCTTTTAATCCAGATTATCTGCAGCTCTTTTCTACCCAGTAAGAGACATTTTCCCAACCTGGCAACCCAAGTTTGCCCTCACTTTTAGCTTGTAATGAATCAATCATTAGCCATTAGTTGTGCCACTGTTGACAGCATTTAAACACCAAATAAAAAGGCACCTAATTCGAGTTTGGAGCGGTTTATTTTAAAGCCTCCAACACTGGTAAAAATGTGAATTAAATATTTAGATGTTTTAATATTAACGCTCCGTTTTGCAGGTGAGAATCAGTGCGCACCTCCACGGATGCATCAGTGGATTGTACCCGCGCGAGCTCACACTATCTCGGGTTAAATGTATTTACAGTTCCACAGTAAAACACTGCAAACAAAGGGTCAGTACAGTGTGAACTCACCGCTCTTTGCGCAGCAGCAGAGACGCTCACTGGAGTCAGGACCTGCAGTGTGAAATGACAGATAGTTAAATCCTCCGTGGACTCCCCCTGCACGCTGACGGGTTTCCACTGACTGAAGCATGCGGTGCGTAAAACCCAAACTCTTCCTCCAAACACCGCCCCCTCTCCGTCTTTACACTCCCTCTCTCCCGTCACTTTGTGGGGAGTCCAGGCTCCAGGACTCGTGTGTTTTCTGGAGGTAATTGAATATTTTAAATACACGGTGGCACTTTAAACCTCTTTATTATGTCCCCAAATGGAAAGAATCACTATAATACTCTCATATTAGGAACATTTTATTGTGTTTTCCCAGTTGACGAGACCTCGCACTCATCGCCCACCACGTGAAGAAGATGCTGAGCAGCAGCTTTAAACCCCGCACGCGCTCTCTCCGTGTTGTCTTTCACATCACAGTGTTGAGTTTCCTCTGAGTTTTTCCTCTGGATTTTTATTTGTGGTTAGAAGCAAACTGCAGGGTCTTGGAAAAAAATTAAAAACCCCGAAGAGCAAGATATCATTTTCTCTCCCATTGACCTCCATTTTCCACAGTGGTGAGCAGGAGGTCTGTGGACGATTAGAGGCTTCAGCTGCGGCTCCATCCTGCCACCACCCATTAAGTTAGGAGGTACATTACATGATGTGATGGAGGCCTTTCCTTCACGTGTGTGTGTGTGTGTGTGCGCGCGCGCGCGTGTTTGGTATTTTAAGATTATTTACAGGAGGTGTTGATGGATTTCACGGTGGAGGATTTGTTGGGAAAACATCTACTTTTAATTCATCGTTTGGATTTTTACGCAGGGATAAGTGAGAATGAAACTGTGATCATCCCGACATAGAAAATGTCAAGTATTTTTACATGTGAATATTCTGCCCCCTGCTGGTCAGACATCACAGTTACACGGAACACACAACACACCAAAAATGTTGGGTAGTTTTAACCCACACCTGGGTCAATATTGGAAACATGTAGTTTTAGATTAATTCAAACACTACATCATACTGGGTAAAAACCACAAAATACTGAGTAAAAACTACAAAATGTTGCATAAAAAGTATGAAATACTGGGTAAAAACCACAAAATACTGGGTAAAAACTACAAAATGTCAAATAAAACTGCAAAATACTGGGTAAAAACTACAAAATGTTGTGTAAAGAGAATGAAATACTGGGTAAAAACCATAAAATACTGGGTAAAAACTACAAAATGTTGTGTAAAGAGAATGAAATACTGGGTAAAAACCACAAAATACTGGTGTACACTTTGTTCAGTGAGTTTTCTTATTTAATTTATGAGGAACTGTTCACAAGTCAACATAAAATCATATTTGAGAAGTTGTAATAACTTAAGTTATTACAACTTAAGTTATCTGTATTTGTATTTATTAGACAATTATAAGTAAACAACCAGTAAAAAACTTAAATGAATAGGTGACCAACATTGTACTATAACTTTTAACTGAGGCAAATGTCTACAATACTACACTGTATCTGCACCTATATTCATATAATTTATGTAGTTATATCTACAAGTTATATATATTTTGATTTCTACAGTTATAGTTTTCTCATCATTTATTTATTTTCTGTAGACTCTGTATTCAGTTGAAGTAGTTTTTGTAGTCTCACGCCTCCTCCAAACCTCACAGATAAACTTGACTCAGCAAAGTGCAAAACATACTTTATTAAAGATTTTCGTACAATAATAAAAACAGACTCTCATGGCTTCTGAAATATTATTCAGGTCCCACTCAAACAAACAAAAAAACACAGAAACAGATAATACAAACAGAATCTTTCTTTGGGATTTGGTCGGGATGTTCACGAAGCTACAGAGAGTGAAAATGTTTGGCAAATGGTCCGAGAGAACGGCGTCACCCGTGACTTCAGCCTCCGTTCAGAGTGACACGCCATCGTCCTCTGTGTTTATCAAACCCAGGCTCTAATGGTGGAACTGGCACAGTTCTGGTCCGAGGAGATCCTGAGCAGAGCGCCGGACGCTGGTCGCATGACTCATTATCAACAACACACACACACGGACAAACACTGAGCTCCACAGGACGAGTTATTATCTTCTAACTGCAGATGAAACCCATTTAAAGCACTTTATATTTCACTGTGACATGAGCAGGAACGTGGAAGCAGTTTGTGCAGCTGCAGGACGAGAAGGCAGTTTGAGGAAATACAATCGGACCACAGGAGTTTTTAAATGCTGCAGAGTACTGGCCAGAGAGGTAAACACAGCTGACAGGATTTTAATACCGATACATGTGTAGGAAGAAGGAACCAGTCTGTGGTGCGTACGCTTCAGTGGCTCTGATTATTTCTAGAACCATGTAGATCAAACTTAGTCCAAAGGATAAATCCTCAGCCTCGTTTAGGGAGACATCATCATCATCATCATCACCACTCTGAGTTCAGTTCATCAGCCGTCACTCAGGCTCTCAAACTGACTCACATGGTGACACCTGGCTGCACCTTCAGGTAAACCACAGAGATAATGTCACTCTCCTCCTCCTCCTCCTCCTCTCTTCCTCTTCATCCATTACACTGCACTCCCGTTCAGTGCAGCGAACTTTCGGCCGGTCCGGTTGTTGCTGGACGAGCTCGCTGGTCTCCAGGCGGCGCCCTCTATCGAGCTGGCGACCTCAAACACTTCGTGGATGGCTTTTCGGAAACAGTGGAAATTGTACTCTATCAAACCTGTGCAGAGAATTAAACACAGTTATTAAGCGTTTCATTTCGTTTTTAAAATGTACTCGTTTTCACATGTATGTACTGTAAGCTGTAGTATCAAACATCACTGTGAATGGTTCAGTGTTGTTTTGCTTCAGATTTCAATCCAACATTCAGGTCATCCCACGAGTAATAAAATATATAAAACTACTCACCTTTCCTCTCAAAGCTCTCCTCTCTCAGGATGCAGACGAGAGCGAGGAACTTCGTGACCTCTTTCAAATAAAGCACCGTAGTGTTGTTGAGCTTGATGATCGCCAAGGACTCCTTGTCGTAAGCACAGCCGCTGCCGTCCTCCATCAGCCTGCCAGAGGAAGAAAAGCCCCTTTAAAAACTCTGATAACTGATCTTTGCCAAAGCTTAAAACAAACAGAACATAACTCCTCTCACCCGTAAATGCAGGAGACATCAATGACGACATCTATCATATCACAGCAGAGCTCGTAGGACTGCATGTCCACAGGAGAGCTGTCTGTGGCGATGTAAATCTTGCTGACGACATCAAACAGGAAAGCCTTTTCAATCCCGGAGTGCTGCAAAAAAAACAAATGATGTTAACAAGGAGAACACGCAAGAAGACCTTTTTTTTGTTGTTGTTAAAGTGACACAAATAAAACGTACAGATATGAAAATGTTCAAAAGGTTTTCCAACGTCGGCAGCTGAGGAATGAGCTTCTGCACAACTTTACTGAAGGCCTCGAAGATGGAGTGGTCGTAGATGCTGGTCAGGTAGAAGCTGAGGAGGGAACATAACACAGGAGGAAAGAACCATATAAAACAAGCCTCTGGTCCCAGCTTGGAAGGATAAATATATACCAGTCTAATCTTTTAACAACTGGTCAGCATGTTAAACATCACCTGAAAGGTCTAACAATTACATTATTTGGACAGAGAATCATGATGTAACTGTATACACACTACCAGTCAAATGTTTGGGTGCACCCTTGGATAAAAACAGTGATTTTGCAGTGACACCAAAAAGACAAAGGAATCTACTCCTGTTCTACATGTTTAACTCTGATTACACACATTTCAGACTTTAAGCCAACATGACTAAAAACACCTGTGTCACACATGGGAGGCAGAGTTATGGTCTGAGGATATTTTGCTGGTTCAGAGAATATTTGCATTAGTATGCTTTGATATTTTGGTAGTTATAAAAGTGTTTAGCTGTATTTTACATGTGTTTTGTGATACTTGTTTTCAATAAATGTTGGTTAAATTTGTGTTTATGGGATATACCCAAAGTTGACTACACAACTACAATATAAGGTAAGAAGTGGAAATCTGTGGAGTGGAGCTGTGACAATCTTGTGAGTTTACAATTAACAATTGTTAATATAGAAAACACCGATGAGCTTTAAAAGAATGAAAAGTAAAGAATAAAGAAATTTATCTGAAGATAACAAATCCAACTCTCTGTACACCGAGTGATCATATGCTGATGTTTGTACTTCACCACAGACTTACAATAAAATCCACTTACAAACTCTTGGACTACACTATAAAAACTCAGCTGGTTTCTACACGGGATCTGGAACTAAATCTTCCCTCTGTAACTGTAAGTATATGAAGTATTTATCCTGTGCTGACATGTCAGACACTCACCTGAGGTGAACCTTCTCCAAGCTGGCGTCTGCCAGGTCATCGTTGGCCCTCTGGTGAATGTCTCGTTGTGTTTCTATTTTGTGATCGTCAGACAGACCGTCAACTTTGTGAATGAACACCTCAAAGTTTATGTCTGGATTCACCTTGTAGGCTCTCGACACTGTGAGATGTAAACGCCCGAGAGCCTCCATGTAGTCATCCTGGTCACAGGAAAAATGGATGACGTGTTATTCCATCTAACACAGGATACATTTAAAGCCTTAACAGTAAGCACTGAAGTCATCCTACCTGAGCGTCAATGACAAAGATCAGAGCGCCAGTCCCCTTGAAGATCATCTCGCTGTCAAATGTGGGGTCGAAGAAATCCACCTGGCCGGGAAAGTCCCAGATCTGGAAGTTGACAAAAGAGCTGCTGGAGATGTCGTCCTTGTAGATTTTGTTGGTGCTCTCCAGGAACAAAGTCTCGTTGGGTGACATCTTGTGGAAAACGACCTGAGCAGGGACACACAAACAGTGTTTATTCATCTATACTTTGCCTTAAACCTTTAATTTTCTCACATTTATAGGTCAAATTAAGGTCTTATGGTCATTATTACAGTCTTTTACGATGGTTATATTGTTCATTTTATACTACAGACTGCCTACAAACTACATCCTCAAAAAAATGATGACCATAAACACCTCTCTGAAAGTGAGGTCTATGTGTACTGGCCTGTATTACTTCTATCTCCTGTATTGTTGCTCGGGTGGAGTGTTTAAGGGCAGCTAGATGGTAATAACAACAGCGATAATAATGACTTCCAAACCTTCTGGATCGATGACTTTCCACTCCGCCTCAGCCCCATCAGCAGTATCCTCGGCTTGTCAGCTGATGTGCAGCTCTCCTCCATGTCTGGCTCCTCCACCCCATAACCAAAACTTTTGGGAAACGACCCCACGCCGCTGTAGCTCCCCGTTAAACCACCATCCTCGTACTGAATATTCATCCTGTCCTTTACTCTCTGCCCTGCTCCTTCTTACTTACGCTCTTCTAAAAGCCCCCCACTGTTTGAAGATTGTAGTTTACTGCCTGTATAATCCCAACAGGAATGCTGTTTCACAACAAGCTAGCATGGCAAGCTAATCAGCAACGCAGCATGTTAAAATAGCAGGTCAGCTCGTGACGCATCCACGCGGGGTTTAACTTTAAGTCACAAATAAAGACAGATAATTCTAATTTGGGCATGTGGTGGATTAATTCCATCCAGATGAAACAGAAAGGACTGCTAAATAAAGGCTAACTAAGTCGCAAGTTAAACATTTCCGCCCCCTTAGCGTTTAACCCCTCCCCCTTTCACCTGATTGGCTGTTCACTCCAAACATTGTCATGTGACGAACAGTCGCACTAACAAGCAGGAAGACTTCAGTGGTGAGTAATGTTTGCGGACATCAAAAAACATTTTAAGCATTATTTAAGCTTATTACAATAAAACAAGGCACTTTTTTTAAACGTTGGATTGATTTGCAACTTCTACATAGTATAAACGTACTACTGCGCATTTAACAATATGTATAGTCATTGATTTAGTTTATGTAAATCCTGTGGTCTTTGGGTCGTTAGCGTGGTGCAGCTCATTTCCTCGAGGACTTACTGACGTCTTGAAAACCTGTTTTTGTCGTTCTGGTGTCATTTAACGGCATATTTTTTACTCAGTTTTGATTGTGCGCAGTTGTAATAAGCTAAAAAGCCTTGTAGATATCAGAGACCATATTTTCTGACTCCTGGCTGTAGGTATGTTATTGTACTTTTCTTATCTTATATTTACTTACAAGGATTGGGACAAGCACAGGACAATATAAGTGGCATGTTTGAGAAAAAACTTCAGATACACCAGAATAATAATACATCATTTAACTAAATAGAAAGTATTTACTCCATGTAGGATATCTGTGATGTTTCTGATTGGTGCATTTGGTCAAATTAAGGGAATAAAGTCATTATTTTAAGCCCCTTTTCTGTATTTGTTCAGTGTTCAGGATGGCAGTCATCCTCCTGTGTCTCCTCCTGGCTGCTCCAGTGCTGCTGGTCGCCTCCAGCCCAATTCATGACTCCAATAATGGGACTGTACCACTGGTGCTGTGGCATGGGATGGGTGAGTGACTGTGTTATTATTATACAGAGCAGATATAATCAAATACAGGCTGTCATTGCAAACGAATAATTTTACTGAAGAATAAAATTACACAGAGAAGGATTCATGTAACTAGGAAAACATCCAGTTTTCCTCTTGTATTTCTACTTGAGTAGCTTTAAGATAAATAAATACCCTTGCCTTATTGTATATATATTCTGTATTCTACAAAATTTTAAAGTGTTTTGACTGTTTTGAAGTTAGACATGATCTCAGTTAGACATGATGAGTCCATGTGATCAACTCACTGGCAAATACTCATTGGGGTTTAAATGAACAATGATGATATTTCCCCCACTGTACAATTTGCTTTGTCAAGTGTATGATCTGAAATTATAAGACAGGGAATGGATGTTGTTCTGACTTTAGCTATACTGCAGGAGAGCAGTGGAGTTACCCTGACAACACATTACACATCTAATGATGTGCTTGTAACCTGGTAGGTTGATCTTTTTAATCCCACACCGACTGGAAAATTCCCTGATGGGGAAACGAAAGTGAAAAACACTTTCTCTTCTCCTTCAACAACAATGAAAGTATGAGGCGCTTTTACTCTAAGGGTGTAAAACCTGTTAGGACTGTTGTGGTATTAAAGACTGTGGGATAATATTTCTATGAATAAACCTGTCTATTAATAAAGTTGGGTTGGTGTTCCTTTTCCTTTTTTATTTTACTACTGTGAAATTTTCCTGACTGGTTTAACATCAACAAACAGTGCATTTTTGGATGCAAATTAATACAATCATACAGGTTTTGGATCAATCTTGTGTTAAACTCTGAGCCTGCATCATTCTGCACAGTGAATATTAAGTATAAAAAGAAGCAACAGTCACCAAAACACATTTTTTAAGTCCAGTATTTAAGGTCCAACATTCTTCTTAGATGTTTTTTTTTAATACCACTGAGTGTAGACCAGGAAAAGTCAAACCTCCTCACACAGAGTCTGATTTCTACTACAGGTCTGAAACTTTGCAGAAGCCACACACAGGTTTAGCTCAGTGGTTCAAATTATAATAAAGTAAATGTGCATGTGTCCTCCAGGTGACAGCTGCTGCAACCCACTCAGCATGGGGGCAATAAAGAAGATGATTGAGGGGGAGATCGAGGGCATTTATGTGCTCTCACTGATGATCGGGAAGAACGTGGTACAGGTACGCTGCAGCACGTTTTTATCAAAGGCAGCATAAATACTAGTCCATGCTGATGATGGGCTTTGTTTCTTAATTCCAAAATGATTGGATCTGGTCTGTGCACGGCATGAGTTTAATTGTATTTGAAGGTTTTATCTTTATAATGTCATTTTAAAGGGTTTTCACAGCTAAAACGTGGCTACCAAAAAATAAGTGTCTTCATCATAGACTGTACAGAAATGGAAGAGGCAAGTCGGACTTAAAAATGAGGGCAATGCAAAAAAAGTGCAATACTCCCAATGGCCACTGGAGGCTGACTCGAACAAACTAGCTTCAATTGACTTCAACTCAAAAATCCTCATTTTCAATCGTGAAATACTCAAATTTTTCCACAAGTCAATCTGATGTGATTAGATAAAGTGAATTCTTCTTCTCAGTGATCTGGTCAATCTGAAAATCATTTTATCAATAAGTAGATATTAGCCTTCAAAAAGACGAAGGTTTGGGGGCGTGGTTAGTTTGATTGACAGCTCTGATCTCTGATGAGAACAACACTGAAATCAAATCTCACTCCTCGCTTCTCCCTTCATTTCCAAGTCGGCTTCCAAAAAACCAGCATGGCGACGTTCAAATACCAAACTCCACAAGTCCACAAACCAACTGGTGACGCCAAGTTAACAATGTCCATCCTATCCACAGTCTCTGATGTTAATCCACTGAGACTTCAGTGAAGCTTCATTCAGTTATTTAGAAAAGTCGGGTTCAGTTTCTCACACAAACACCCAAAGATATGAGATGTTCAGTGAAGTGAAGCAAACAGTTGGATGGCTGCTCTGGTAGATGCGTCCACATGACGTGTGAGGATTCCTATTCTGTGAAATTTTGCAGCGGCAGTGACACAAGTTACATCAGAAAAATGGCTCCTTCACAACGTCACTGTGTCATTTCTCTGTGTTAATATTCATAGCAAACCAGCACGACGCTGCCGCCTCTCGCTTTGATCCGTCGTGACACCGTGACCGGGCCTCGTTTTCTTCTTTGGATCCGTCCGTCGTGATTTGACCTTTTCATGTCTCTCCTCCTGCAGGACACAGAAAATGGGTTTTTCATGGATGTGAATGAGCAGGTGTCCATGGTGTGCAGTCAGCTGGCCCAGGACCCCAAGTTGAAGGGAGGATACAACGCTATGGGCTTCTCTCAGGGAGCACAGTTCCTGTATGTAACTCCTTTTCATGACACTGAAAGGTTTTTGTCATGTGAATGTGAGAGAAATTGGACGTATCCTGTGTGTGTGATTCTGCTGCTCACCAAAGGAAACACTTTAAAAAACATGTTAGAGAAAAGCCTGATGTCAGCCCTGTTTGAGAGCTGGAGAAAGCTTCACTCTCAGGCCTCACAAGGTTTTCTCTTCAAAGTATTTGTCTCCTGATAAAAGAGAGGAAGCTCATTTCTTCCTGGTTCCTCTCTTCACAGGAGGGCTGTGGCTCAGCGCTGTCCCTCTCCACCAATGAAAACCCTGATCTCCGTCGGCGGCCAGCACCAAGGTGACATCATCGAGACAAACCAAAACACCAGTTTGGCTCACTTCCCTGCACAAAGCTGACAACAAAGCACACTATCTACTCTAAATCTACTCTTATTAAGTTATAATTATAAATGTTGAACTTTATTAAATTCTTTGTTTAGCATTTCATAAAATTCAGAACCATAGTGAGACCAATATGGTTTCTTTACTATAACTAGATAAATACACTTAAATAACAAAATCTTGTTTGACAGTTAAGGTTCGTTTAGTAACTTTTCTAAAGTTTTGATACTTATCTCACCTTATTTTTTTATGTTTCACTCTGTTTGATCAGATTTTGATCTTCATCTCAAAATTTGTTTTTGTTTGAGCACTTTAATGATCTTTCATACATGTGAATATTAGTGGTGCAAATTTTATGTGCCCCATTTTCTCATATTTATCCCCCTAAGGGTCAAAGTGAGGCCTCTGGGTCGATATTTTATGAGGCCTTGGTGATTTTTGAAGTATATACGTCCATAAAAGATCAGTGAATCCCAACTATTGACTTCAATAGAGTTTAAGCAGTTGTAAAGAAGTGTCAGATTGTAACAAATCTCATTGGTTCAAAGCTCCTGCACCAAGACAGATGAACACCCCCAGAACATATGTTTTAATCTATTTGATTAGGTAGTGTCCTGACTTTTTATTTACAGCTGCTCCATCTATTTTTTGCATTAATTTGAAACCCTGCTGCCTCCAGACAAGCTGACGTCCCCGCTGTGCGTCTCTCGTCCTCAGGTGTGTACGGGCTCCCCAGGTGTCCTGGAGAGTCATCTCACATCTGTGACTTCATTCGCAAAGCTCTCAACAGTGGAGCGTACACCGACTTCGTCCAGCAACAGTGAGTTTTTCCTCGATGTCGTCGCTGTCATGACAACACAACACACCGTTGTTCCCCTTTAGCTGATGTTGAATGTGTTTCTGTTTGTGGTTATCAGCCTGGTGCAGGCCCAGTACTGGCACGACCCGTTAAATGATGAACTGTACAAGCTGCACAGCCTCTTCCTGGCCGACATCAATCAGGAGAGGGTTAGTATCACGAGGTCATTTTTAAAGAAGAAGCGGGGGATTGTTAGAGATACAAATGCCACACAAGAAATATGGGTGGAAATTGTTTTATTTATACTCCACCTGGGTTTCTCTTTAATCTATGAGATTTATTTACTTCTGTATGTGTCTGTACTTTTTTTGTTGAAGGTTATAAATGAGACGTACAAGAAGAATCTGCAGTTGTTGGAGAAGTTCGTCATGGTCAAGTTCCTGCAGGACACTGTGGTGGACCCTGTTGATACTGAGGTAACATGTCAAACATACGCACCAGTTTATTTTCTAAAAGCATCATCTCTGCTGAATGTACTGAAGCAGCTTTGTAAACGGTCTGGTCCTGATTCTTCTTGTAGTGGTTCGGCTTCCTGAAAACCGGCCAGGCCAAAGAGACTGAGACTCTGCAGGAGAGTGCTCTCTACAAAGAGGTCAGTGAAGAAGGTGTTGGCTTTAATAGAAAAACCAGTGAAGACAGTTAGCTTAGCACAGACAGGAAACAGGGAAATGTTCCTTTAAAAATGTTCAAACTCTTTGCTTCTGCAGGATCGTCTGGGTCTGGCAGCCATGGACAAAGCTGGAAAGCTGGTTTTTCTGGCCACTGAGGGCGACCACCTGCAGTTCACCAGAGAGTGGTTCAATGCAAACCTGCTGCCATACTTACGCTAACACTCTTGTGCATGCTGGGGCATCACCTATGCAGATTTCTGTGGCCGCGGTGCAATGCAGAGCACTATTAATGCAGGTTAACTGAACTGGAGGAAGTACATAACTCATTCCCTTTTGCACTGATCACTTGTTGCATGTTTTGTGACACCATGTTCATTTTAAAGCTAATTTCTGTTAGTTTACTGCTGTACTACACACAGTAGACCAGCACTGTCCGTTTTAATGTGAGTTGTTCTGATGAGGTCAAAAAATTTGTAGAAATATTGGAAATTTAAAAGTTTTTTTTTAATGAAATACAAATTGCCTTAAAATGCTTGTGTACATAATAAAGACAATATACACTGACTTTATTGCAACATTTTTTTAATGATGTCTCCAGTACTAATGAGCAGATTTCTGATTTTGGACCCAAAAAAACCAAAATGAGGTAAAAGAAAGAGACAATACAAAAAAAAAAAAAATCAGCAAAGAGCTTCACAGCTACAAGAGCTGAAGAAAACCACAGAGGGAGCGAGTGGAGAGACGCTGATGTTCGGGCTAATATTTAAAGACTAGTCAATAGTTATTCCTATTTATAGGTGATGGTTACAGCAGATGTTTCCAATCCAGAGACTGAGGTGAAGATGTAACTGATTATCTCCCTCGGTCTCTCTTCCACGATCTCTTTGCTCTTTGTAAGACTTTTTCTCACATGGAATGTTTTTATCTTTACACTCAGGAATGTCCTATGTCTGGGTTGAAGGGACAACGTGAAGTATTCATTTGTTCCAGCATCATCTAGATGAAGAGATGGTGGTTTCTGCACACAATCGTTTATTTTTTTTAAACATTATCCACCATGAGTGTGAATAGTTGCAGTCGACATCAGTGGCGGTGATATGGATGCCATTATTCTGTGGTAAAAGGGCTTTTTTGTTTGACAAGTGCTTCACCAGTGGATTACATATAATGAAACAGAAACCTATCAGAAGGCCCAGCCCCTCCCGACCAGGAAGGAGGAATGAAACAGAAGCGGACTGATACAGGAGCCTGATTGGCTGCAGAGGATCGATATCCCTGTTGGCTATTCTACGTGCTAAATTTAGCTCAGCATTATCCAGATAGATTAATAAAAAATAATGATACAGAGCATCCCAGCTATTGGCAAAACTCATGAATGCTTTGTGAAAGTGCTCACAGGGAAAAACCAATTTGAATGACAAGCTGCTCCCTGCTGATTGGCTGGAGGATTTGCTCCAGATAAAGCGAGCAGTCCTCTCATTGGCTTACGGAAGGGACAGCTTAAGCTGTGATTGGCTCATGAGGAGGAGGAAGGGGAGGGAGATATAACGCATGAGGTCCAAATCTCAGTCTACGGTGTGAGAGTTAAGCTGGTGGGGTGGTTGAACCGTCAGGTCGGTGTTTGCAAAGAAAAAAGGGTGGGGATGGTGTCGAGGAGGGGCGGCCATTTTAACCACACGGCCCCACTGTCTATCCGGCGATCTCTGTCGCTGTGGTGTCGAGCTTTTTGCCATCCCAGATGGTCTTGAACTGCTCGGGAACAGGGTGTTCGGTCTGAGAGGAACAGAGAGAAAACACATTTTATTTACAAAATGAAGAAAGTCAGATGATATAAACATGTTTAAACCAGGAACAAAATGTGTCTGATATATTTTTGGGTAACATTGTTAAGTGAGTGAACAATACGACCAACACATAAACAGACATGTTGCATTTCAGGTGGACTTCAAGACTGGATACAGTGGCAACATTTAACCTGGTTTTATCTAAAAGGATGAAACTTTATTCGAAAATGTAAACTACCCACTGAGGCTGCAGCATCGCTCTGAATGAATGGATGTCAACACAAAGATTACACAGCTCAGGTTTAAGAAAAATAAAACTTAGTGCTACTAAGATGCAACTCCTGCAACTCATACTACTCCTCCTACTGTCTTTCCCTGATGAAAGACACATTTTCAAACTGTTTTCATGGAGCTGACCATGAGAAAGCCAGTTTACTGTTTGACAGCTTCAGTCCAGCTACAACAAACGACGGAGTCATCAACACAGCCGACAGTATTTTCCTGATGTCAGTGAGGAAACACTTCAACCTGCCTCCAGGATTGTACTTCTACCTTCACGCATCAAGACCCAGTGATGAGATCAATATGTCAAAAGGTTAGAGGAGGGTGGAGGACACAATCTGGAAACTCACCACTAGATGGCACCAAATCTGAGCTATAACCTCCTCTTCAAAACAGACACCAGACAACGAGCCAATAGAAAACACAGATAATCAGATACTCACAAACTCTCCGTCGTCGTGGGGTACGAGGATGTTCATCTCCGAGCTCTTGGCGCTGACGATCTCGCAGCTCAGAGAGTCTTTGCTCAGGTAAACCTGGCAGCCGTCTGTCTTGTTGATGGAGATGGTCGGGACCTTGCCTGTGACCTAGATACAGAAGAGAAACGTGTTTTACCAACAACATAATATTTCTCTCTTCAACCATCAGGCCATCAGAAACTCAGCGGCCTGCAGTCGTCAAACATGAATATGAAAACAGGACGCTCATGAAAAATGCATCAGAGATCAACTGAAGAGTGACAGGACGGCAGAGATCAGAGAGCAGGACCTAAGCGCCCTCATCCTGTAGCGTAGCACTGTGTCCTGTACACACCTGGACCTTGACATCCTTGCAGTTGATGACCTCTACGATGCCGACGACGTCTTCGAACACCAGGCCTGTTTTCTTACAGTTGTCTGTTACAGAGATAAACATATATTTAGAGCACTGTGGCAGTTCTCTAAATCTCTTAAACAGCATCTTATTTTCTACCTCACTGTGTAGCTTCCCCGTGCTGAACCCATGTGATGTCAGAGCATTTCAACCAATCACAAAAATTGCCTAGATTTTCCAATTGGCTGAATGGCATGAGGTTGTTGATGAGGGGGGGGGGGTTT
>OOFC01030008.1:0-12082 GCA_900323345.1 Pseudochromis fuscus | reverse complement strand
GGAAGAAGAGGAAAGAAAGAAGGAAGAAGAAAAGCAGAAGGAAGAAATGAAGAAAGGAAGGAGGAAGAAAAGAAGAAAGGAGGAAGAAGGAAGAAGAGGAAAGAAGAGGAAAGAAAGGAGAAAAAAAGAAGAGGAAGAAGAAGAAAGGAGAGGAAGACGAAAGAAAGAAGGAAGAAGAAGAAAGGAGGAAGAAGAAGGAAGAAGAAGAAAGAAGAGGAAAGGAAAAAGGAAGAGGAAGAGAGAAGGAGAAAGGAAGAAGAGGAAAGAAAGAAGGAAAAAAAGCAGAAGGAAGAAAAGAAAGAAGGAAGAAGATGAAAGAAAGGAGAAAGAAGGAAGAAGAGGAAGAAGAAAGAAGAAGGAAGAAGAGGAAAGAAAGGAGAAAAAAGGAAGAAGAGGAAGAAGAAGAAAGAAGGAAGAAGAAAGGAAGGAGGAAGAAGAAGAAGAAAGGAGGAAGAGGAAGAAAGGAGAAAGGAGGAAGAGGAAAGAAAGAAGAAAGAAGGAATTCACTAATTTACTGTTATTTCTTTCTGTTGTTTTCTCTCTGTCCCTGTTAATGTTCACTGTGTTTAATCATGTGCAGCCATGTTTTATTGCAGGGGAAATATAATTAACATGAGTGAATCAATCAGCCTGAAATATTGACACCAACAAAATGGATCTAATTATTGACACCACACAAGCAAATCATAATTTCAGCAGTTTAAAAAATTTGCAAAGAAACTTAACAAATAATCTAAGCTCCTATTTGCCCTCAGACAGGGTCAGACAGTGTGCAGCGTTTTAAATGTGAATACACGAGACACAAACCACAGAGGCAGTCCCACCGTCCCAGGCAGGACGACAGGAGACAAACATAATGAATTATGCAAACTGCTGAAATGGATTAATCGATGCACTGTTTAGTTAACTGACTGAGGAGTAACACAGGGTTTAACTCACATCACTGGGCATCTTGGAGGAGGAGGCTGAGACCAGGAGTTGTCTCATACAACAGAAACCCTGCTTCATCATTTCTGCCTGGAAGGGAAGACACACACCACACCTCCATCAGCCTGCATCTTTGTTTCTTACACTGACATACAAATTACACAATGAAAGCTAATGTTTGATTTAACACATTCATCCATCTTCAAAGTTTAGAGAGAAAGTTTCAACCTAAAAAAAAAGTGAGGAGGTTTTATGTAAAAACCCCAGGATGGTACATTGTGTGATGTTTAAGGGAGGAATACTACACTGTTTAACAATTTTTCATTTAATTAACTTTAGCCATCAGAATGACTTGTGGGAAAAATGTCTTGACTGAGTATTTCAGGATTGAAAATGATGAGTTTTTTGGAGCAACCAACAAAGGCAAAGAAAAAGCGAACATGATGTAAATGCTCCTTGTGCTTCAAAATACTTCAAAAAAAGTTTCCTTTGTAAATGTTTTTAGATGGAGCAGATTGTCAGTGTTTGCTGTTAATTTAAAACTGTGACCTACGTGCGTCTCGACGTCACCTCCGATCTTCTTGCTGAGGTTCAAGTACTCGGCCACAGGACCGCTGACGATCTCGTCGTAGGCTTCGACGAACGCAGACACAGCTGTGCAGGAGGAATAAAAATACATCAACAACAAGCTAAGACAGATTTAATGTTTGGTGTACAACTCTCATGGTTGTTAATCACTGCGATCGTTACTTCACTGGGAAACAAAGTGTCACCGTGTGAGGGACAGTCGCTGTGAAACCACTTTAAAAGAGTTGGAAGGCAGAACAATTAAACAGCGGGTGGATGGTTCAACATGAGTCATTACATCCTCAAGAGTTTATGAATCACAATACGTCTGTGTAGGAGTTTAGTTATTTAAATCAGTGAAAACAGGAGCTAAAGGACTCCTGTTAAAAAAACTTATTGGTTCATCATTCAAGTGAAGTCTGAATCTGTAACAGTGATACCTCCTCCACTGTTATCTCCAGCGCTGCCTCCGGGGCCCGACATGGACTCCAGACGACCCACCGCCACCTCCAGCCGCTGCACCAAACTGGCCAACTCTGCCATACCTGTCAGGGGGAGAAGGGGGAAGAGAGAGGATTGATGATTTGATCGTGAATTGTTTGTGTGTTAGCTGTAAAGTCACTGTTTTTAGTCTTCTAGGTCCAGCCGCTCTCGGTTCTGTCTAATTGGGGACTCCTTTACACCCGGGACACGCACTGAAGGCAATTACTGCAATTAAAAATGAGCTCCTGTGGTACGATAACAGCAGCAGTGCTCTGGATCCTGCTTTCCTTTGAATTGATTTATTGCACACTAGTAACACAGTGCTTAATGATCATGTGTGAGTTTGTTTTGATCAATTTTGCAACATGAAAACTGCAAAGTCACTGTTAGATGCAAAGAAAAAGTCCAGTACAAAGTGGTTTATAAAGCATGTTTCAAAACATCTGACATCGACCTGCTTGCTGTAAACAGGTAATATCAAATATTGGTGCACAAAAAAGTAAGAAACAGATAAAGTCAGCACATGATAAAATAAAACACTAAAATATTAGGATCACAAAGAGCAACCAAAGGAAACACTTCAATGTCAATAGAAAGGGAGCATTTTATTTATGGAGGGGAAGGATAATAGTTCTTGTTTGAGCACCAGTTTGTAATAATATATTATACATAATATAAAATGTATTATATTGTACAATCAGCTCTGCTCCCAGAAAAACCCACAATCACACCTCTGACTTTCTTTCCTTTTATCCTGTCCAACATTTATCTTCCCATGTGTGATCATGTGAGCTGTTAGTCACGGCACATACACACTGCTTTTATTTACATGTAGGTTTAGTTTAAATCCTCTTGTCAAGTATTGTTTCATATGTATATAAAGATCTGTCCACTTCGCTGATGTTGAACTGGAAATCCTGGGACAAATAAAGGATGATCTTAACATAAAATAAGTCGCATGTTACATTTTACACGAGGGGTGTAACAATTAGTCATTACTGACAATAAATGTAATTGTCCACTTGGGTTTTTCCATGGAGTGAGACATCTCCCTTCCTTCCTATCTCTGCTGAGAGTTGCACATGTGCAAGAGCATTCAGCAGCAAGTACCGTATTTTCCAGACTATTGAGCGCACCTGTCTATAAGCCGCTATTGAATTTATTCAAACAGTTTCATGTGGTCCACTCTGACCGGGTCTGATGTGACAAAGCTACATGTATAGGCGGCACGGAGCTTGCTAGCTTGTAAAAAGCTAACGAGCTTCGTGCCGCCGATACATGAGCCACACTGGTGTTTAAGCTGCAGGGTTCAAAGTGTCGGAAAAAAGTAGTGGCTTATATTCCGGAAAATACGGTAAACAATATGGCGGCGGCCAATATAGATTTCCTTTTTGTATCAACAACAGGATATAACAGAACAGAACAGAACAGTTTATTATTAAAAGATATGTTTCTGATAAAGTATTCATCTTTCTTGTCTTTATTATCATTTATTATAAACAAATTCACACTAAATTTTAAAACCGATAGCTAAATAAATCATCAATAATTTTCTGATTCATAATCCGAGTAGTCGACTAATCACCTAACTCTTATGAATGGACATAAACGGGACAGAAAAAATGTACAAAGTGTAAACGCGGTAGTTTAGTTGGAGGACAGTGATTGAGTAACAGAAGAAGAAGAAGTAGTGAACAGGCCAGAACTTGCTGAGTAGAAGTATGTAGATCATTACTGGTTGCTGCAGGGAACAGACCGTCCCCGTTTCCCAAATCTCTCTCATTTAAACATATTACACAACAAAAAAAGACTTTCAAATGTAAACTCCAGATGCAGCATCATGTTTACCGATGCTCCAAACTTTGCCATTCAAGGACACGATTAACTAACTTTAATCCAAGTCTTCCACACAAACCTGATGAGAGAGGATAACGTTACATAAGACGTCTGAAACCCGACGCTGGCTTCAGTCTCAGGTACTTACACCTGGCCGATGACCACTCTCACTAATGAATCCACGCAAGATAAAGCTGCTGCCAGCGTCTCACTTTCACTACACAGGCAATGAAATCGTTAGACATATGAGTTGAGAGGCCGCTTAACTTTTTTTGGCTGTGACAGACGACGCTGAAAGTGTGCAACTTCCTGGTTTTAACACGAGCTGGAAAAGAGCTGAAGTTTCCTAAACGGGTTGGAAATTTATATTTAGTCATGTTTCAAACAAACACAGCTTCACAACTTTGAGTGTCAACTGATTTTGTCCGTTTTGTGTCTTTAAATAAACTGATGGACAAATCGTTTGACAATTTATAAGCAAAACAATCCCTTGATTAAAGAGAAAGTAATACTAAGTTTTCCTTTTAAATATGAATTATTACAAAGCTAAAAATGTATCAAATGTTGCCATAAAATGTCAGATCAGATTCACATATTTTGGCAAAGTTATTGTTTAAAAATATAAAAAAATATTCATCTAATAAACAAGTTGAGGTTTAATCAATGTATTGGTACCAAACTGATGACGACAGATGTTCTGTGTACGTATTAAATCTTTACCTAATATTTTGAATCCTGATGAGATGAAGTAGTTGATACTAAACAGCTAACTCTGAAACGATTAACTTGATGTCGATTATACTGGAGATGTTTGGAGAATTCCTGTTTTTCCAGAGTTAAAAAAATAATTTTATTGTAACCTGAAAACCTTTGGATTTCAGATTATTCATTTGACAAACTAAGTAAATTAAAGCTTACATTTTCTAACTTCAATGAGAAAAGAACAATCAGATTAAATCAATATCAGACGTATTCTTGTTTGAAAGTTTAGGTGTTACCCTGACTGATGGCACCTTGTTCCTGCATCTAATGACTTTTCATAGCAGGTCAGGAAAAAGTACCCAGGAGAGCGTTACATAATCAAATGACTCAAACTTTTTACACAACATTTCTCAACTTGTTGTCAGCGGTAAAACGGCACCTTGAGGCAGGGAGCGGCAGGTTATGGACTGTAGTTTGTCAGCCCCCAAGTGAAGTGGTATCAGTGTAGTGTTATCAGCAGCACAGTATAAATTAAATGATAAAGAGCACAGTTGAACTGATGAGGTGGAAACAAAGACTTTTGGTGCAGCTCAGTTTCAAAATGTTTCTACTTCTTTTTCTGCCTCACTCTTTCACACACAGCAGTAAACTAGTTTCTCCACAGAGATGAATTAGATCACAGCTGGATGTCCACCCTCACTACCCTTGACCTACATTATTCTGCAGTTATACCTGCAGATCCCAGGGTTCAACACTTCCTGGTGTAAGCTGAGAGACGACTCATCCAGGAAGGGAGTGGCCCCTAAAGGTGTATGAGAGAGTAACCGACACTAAAGAACAAGTAGCTAAAAAACTGGTCCCGTTGCTATTTAACTGGGTGGTTCATAAACAACAACACACTTTGTTTCTGCTGTTGTCAATGGTGCAAATCCCAGAGTTTGCCTTGTGTCTTCAGTTTAAATGCTACTCTCTGCACTAAAGAACAGCAACCACACATGTTCTGGCAAAGTGCTGACCATCCAGGAAACTTCACTGTCAGGACGGAAGAAACTACTTTCCAGACACGCGAGGGCAGCCAGGAAAATGTGCCTTCAATAACATTTTCCTTAGATTAAAGTGTTGGGAAAAAAAGGGCGAGGCAGCAAACAATTGTAGCTTAGCCTCAGAAGGCGGGGGAATCCAAACCTAAAGCAGCCTCTCAACTTAGGAAACTAGTTTTTGAGTTACATCAATTTGCATGTTATTAAGTAAAAAGGAACTGTCTCATGATGATCAACAAATTCAACAAAAAGACCAAGAATTAATACTAAAGTGACCTCAGCAACATTTGTGTATCACTTGTGTAAAAAATACATTAATAAGCCTGACAGTTGCTCTAAGTGACATATCCTTTTATTATAATTAAAACAGACACTTTGGATTACTTTTAAATCAGGCCTACATAGGATAAATGATTGGTGAGAACACTGGAGAACCATATCTACAGCTGAAAATAGTTTCAAATAAATAAGGAATTTGGTTGTGTTTCATACCACTTGCAAAATATACTTTTTTTTTGGACGATATAGTGTAGGAAATGTTTTTATTCCTTTAATGCCACATTTTCACTACTGATTAACACCCAACCCTTCCGTTTACAATACATCTTCTGACTATACACATGAATGCACCACTGTGAACTGCATTTACATTGCAGGCTGCAGTGTAATCTGCAAGGCTAATAAATGCAAAACCCAGCAAGTCTCTGCAGAGATGCATTTCACCTGGATCAGAACTACTTCCTTATCTTTATATTATGGCTGGTTTTAAAATCCCTGCCTGCTGGCCTGGTAGACCTACTTTAGTGCACATATGACAGAAATGCTGTGCACCAAGCACCATCAGCATGCAGGGCCAGAGAAGTGGGTTAGGCCTGTGTGAGGGTTCTCTGCCTCAGACAAAAAGAGAAGAAGCGTCCAGCTCATCATTTGTAGCCTTTATTCCCTGCGATATATTATCATAGGATAAAAAACAAACACACAGTGATCGCCACAGAGGGAGAAGTAGGTCAAAAGCTCCAACCCTCCTCTCAGTCCTGCTTCGGTGGGCTCAAGGATTCGACAAATCAAGTTCAAGCCGCTGATGATAATGCGATCACCGGGTTTCAATCAGACGGCTAAAGCTAGCTAGCTCAGCCGGTGGGTGTAGCGTAGAACTCGGTGTCCCGAGCAAGTTTAACCCCCCTGTCGCCCACAAACCGTCACTTGCGAGTCAAACCTTGGCTAAATATGAATGAACAAAACACACAATTTCTCACAATGGAAACACGTTTCTCAGATGTATGTTTACTTCAGCTACATTTGTGTTTCGGCTGTGGGGAAACATTCTGAGTGGGATAAGAAATACATCATAACACCATCGGCGACAACGAGAGAGCTAGCTTAAAATGTACCCTCTGATTGACCGTTTGTGATGCATTGACAGAAGAGTTAAATGTCTGCAGAGTGTTTTAGCCCCGGTGATGAGTGTTTGTCCCCCTCCCTCCCTGTGGCTGAGTGTCTGCTGTCTTGTTTCAGTATTTCCTGGATTTTTCACACACCCCTCCCTGCGTTAGCTAATGTTGCACTGGTCTGCAGGGGAGGAGAAAAAGAAGAACGAAGTTTCCACACTTAAACGTTTTCAATAAAAAGAAGAAGCTGACTAAAACACGTTTAAAGGAACGTGTCAATGAACTGTCAGGAGTCAGATTTGTGCGGTGCAGTGTATCAGCGTCGGCTAACCGGCTGCGTTAGCATCATACCGACCCCAATAAATTATTTCTGAATGATTCGGTGCCGCGCTCAGGAGGCGGCGGCGGCGACGCGCTGTTCGTCTCTTTCGTTTCTCTTTTAATTTACGCTCCAAAGCCAAAGACAAACCCACCCGCACAAAACTCACCTGCTAACCTGGTCGAGCAGTGATTTGGTCCTTTATGTCGCCGTGGGAGTGTGCAGTGTGCAGGCTTGCAGAGCAGACTGGGCTTCGTCGCTTTCTTCCTGGATGTCGGTGAAATTACCCAGCTGTCACCGCGCCGCGTTTCCGCCCTTGTTCGCGCAACTAATTCCTTTCCCATATAAGGAGCGTGAGCGGCAGAGGGCACATAGACTGTATGCAGTTTTTCAGAGGGCAGCAGCTATACAAGAAAACAGATTAAACAACTGCTTTGTTTATTCTCGTGACATATCTGTGGATTAATACGTCATCAGAAAAATAATACACATTGTAAAGCCACATGTGCATCTCTCTGCAGCTGCATGTACACTGCAGCAAGATTCTTTAGAGTTGCAGGTTTTTGAGCTTTTTCGTGTTTGGACATGTTTGTCTTGAGCTTTTTCCAGTCACTGCATCGTTTTCCATGTCTGTAATGTTAAAACAAACAGTCCTGCTTTCTAAACCATTGCACACAACCGTGGAATTGTGCAAGAAAGTAATGCACATTTTTCAATTAGATATGCAGCAAATGATAATAATGATTATTAATGTTATTTTAATTTTTATTATCAGTGAGAGAACATTATGTTACTGTTCTGTCCAAACAACAGCTCCAAACTAAAGGATATTCAATTTATAGAGACACAAAACCACACAAATAAGCAAATACTTAAGTCGACCACCTTCAGACACAGGAGTTGGTGATGGATTACAAATGCCTGGGTGTTCACCTCATGAATAAACTGCTCAACAAACACAATTCTCCTGTATATAAGAAGGGTCAAAGTCGTCTCCATGTAACAAGGAGACTGAATGAGGTCCTTCAGGACATCCTATGACTCGGTGGTCTGCTGGAGCTGTGGCAGCACTGAGAGGGACATGACGAGGCTAAATACCCTGGTCAGGAGGGTCGGCTCTGTCCTGGACTGCTCTCTGGAGTCTGTGGAGCAGGTGGGTGAGAAGCCGGCCTGACAACCATCATGGACAACACCCTGCATCAAACAGCGGGTCTTTGATATACCCACTTATGATGACCTAAACCATATCATCAGCCACACAATCCATGCTTTGTTTTTTTGCACTAATAAGTTGTATGTTATCTTAAAATCACATGATTGCAAAATTATAAGTAAACACAAAAGCAATGAAAAAAACTGATGTCTGTTATCTATTTTTTTTACTTGTCCAATGTTTAGCATTTGCAAACGTCAGCACCATCTATCATGACGTTGAAGTCATAAGACTGAGGAGGAAGGCGTCTATTATAAGCGGTTATGGACTCCATTATCTCTCATATGATGTTAATGGAGCAGCAAAGGACAGCCATTGAGGTTAAGAGGCTTTTACAAGTCATGAAGAAGACAAACTGTGGGAGAGACGTCTGAAGGAGATGAGTGCAGCAACACGTGGGTGTTTGGATTCACTGTATACTCTCAGAAATGTAAAAATAACTGCCTTACATGAAGGAAATATATCACAAAGGTGCAATAACAAACAAAGTGCATAATGCTAAAACTGGAGTAAGTATATTTGATATGAAATAATCATGACCTACAGTGTCATAGGCTGCAGCAAAGTGGAGAATAAAAATGAGAGAAAAGAGAAACTGTAAGAAAGAAATGATTAAAGTCTTCACTCAGATCAAATAAACTCAAGAACAAACCAAAACATTTTATTTTAATTTACAGACTCGTCACAGAAAGAAAGGAGGGGTAATCCTTCACTAAAATCTTATTTAAAACAAACAAAAAATAATAATTAAACCCCCTTCTTTTAACTGTTGCTCCACATTTTCTCTGTCTGCCTGCACAGTGGACTCCAGGTCAATTCACTTATAAATCCCAAATGTTATTGGCAAATGTAACAAAAGAAATGCAGAATATTGAGGCATAAAAGGACATAAATGAGAAATAACAATGAATCAACATTTTGGCTGTTACCCCCCAGATATTTTCTATGTTGTGCAAAAAAAAAAAAAAAAACATGAGAAGAATATAAATTTCAAAGAGATTTTACAGAGTTGGCACTTGGGTGCGCTTGATTTTAATTTGCCTCACACAGGATAGCAAAACAAAAATAAAGGTTGGATGAACTCCGTGAGTCTGGAGGAAATATTCCAACAAAACAATCTTGTGCAGTAGAACTGAGATCAGCATGAGATGAATTACCAGTTAAGATTTTTTTGCAATCGATTGCTTATTTCACACAGGGTACAGCGGAGTGTACCCCTTTAAACATTCAAAGAATAAGTGACACAAAATGTGGACTTAGAGGGAAGTTTCACATTCTGCACGAGAAGCGATCGCACTGTGAGAAGTTACAGCAGAGAGTCATTTGGTTAAAGTTTCCTATCGGTACAGTTCAGCCAAGAAACACCTCGAAGCAGCACAGAGGAAACAAAGCCTCCTGCAGGTCTGCGCTGTTTGTAGTGATCCGTTTGCAGAGTCCTAAAGAAATACATTTGTTTTCAGGACTCAGCACAGTCCTTTTCACAGCTAGTTTATATCTCTAATGGAAGCTCAGTTCTGTCTTTTGTAACTTTGTTTGAAATCCATAAGTTTAAAGGTGTGGTTCACAACTTTTCAATCTATTAAAAGATCTCTTCTTAAAGTATTTTCAGTCTAAGTGATGATTGAGAAAAAATGTACCCTCAAATATGGAATTTTAGGTATTAAAAATAAATATATCTTTAAAATTTAGATTATTTTTAGTACAGCTGTAAAATATATTTTGAAAGTAGCTGTTGATTTGACTAATTATGATTATTTTAATGGTGTATTGGGGCGAGTGTAGGTAAAAGGGGTGATATTCTGAGAAAAAAAACTAGATTAAAGTCGTGAATTTATGAGAAAAAGGTTGAATTATCTGTATGATTATGAAGCCATATATATGTGAGAAAACAATAACCTCGTCCTATTAATTCCGTAAGAAAAAACTAAGAAAAATACTTTTTTGTCAGAAGAAACCACACAGCAACTTTGCAGTTTGACCCTGTCACTTAAATTCAAATTACATTAAAAAAGGACTTTTGGAAAAAAGATCCGACTTTCATAGTTCATACAGCTGATGATGGTTTTTAAAACAGACTCAAAAAGAAAACTTGTGAAAAAGCAAAAATAAACATCATATTTGGAGACAAACAGATCACAGCCAGTTGCAGAAATTTAAACTCCATTAAAATTACACCATCTGATTTGTGTAAGTACAGTTACTAAGGTGCTTCTGGACAGGAGCTGCATCCACATTAACTACATCATAATAATCATAAAATCAAGTTTATACACGTTGAATGCAGCAAAGTCCTGATTTTTATGGCTGAACCTTCCATCTTTAACCTTCACAGATGAACTTCTCCCTTTTCAACCCGCAACAATGACGACAACAAGAGACAGTGGACATTAAATCAAAGTGCATCGACATCTAATCACAGCCAAGAGGTTGCCTGTAAAAAAACAAATCAAATAAAAACAAAAACTAAAGTGGTTTCCATGGTTCAAGCAAACGGTCTTTACATGAATGAATATTGAGGTGAGTGAGGAAGCAGTGTCTCTGTTGTGAACTTTCTCTTCATTATCTTCCCCTGTTGAGACTCATTAAAGTTGTGTGTTCCAGTGTGTGTCCCCTTCAGAATAAAAGCATAGCGTTCTGTTCAGCTCTGACTGCCAACACTGTGACTTCCCTGTGGGTTAATAACAGACATAAAAACATATAAACTGCTCTGAAGAATCATCTTTTGGCACCGCAGCCAGAAAAAATCCACACATACACCTGACATACAAACATGCAGCCAATTGTTCTGGTACTAGATTTTTTTTTTTTTTTTTTGGAACCAGAATTGCAATCTGTCGCTCTTCATGCACTTTTTTCCCCCCGTTTTTTGTTTTAGAGGTGGGTCCATTGCTGTTGGTAGCTCTGTTTTGGTTTCCTGCTAATGAGTCACTAACAAAAATCCTCAGAGCAGAGTTAACCATTGGTTTTAAAAATGGCAGTGTTTGGTAGCATCAGGTCGACCTGAAACAGTGTGAATGCGACGTGTGTGTTTGTGCATGCGTGTCTACGAGAGGCAAGGTGTGAGCGTGTCAAGTGGCTGGTTTTTTCGTGTCGTTGAAGCAAGAAAGTCACTCGGGCTACTTCTTCTCACGCAGTCTGTAATCGATGAGAGCCACGGGTAAGAGGGGCGGCACTACATTCTTTATGTCTCTGTGTTAAATAAAAAGGGCTCTACGTTATATTTTTATCATTCAAAACACAGTGCTCACCCCCGGTTCTGAGTCGGTTTTTTCCTCAGTATTGGCTCAGCTTGGGAGCAGGGAAGTTTAGGTATAGTGGTGTTTTTTTCTGTGACAGTGGGACAACATGTTTCCAGCATGTGTTTCCTCTCTCCCTCTTCCTAACTCCAGGTACCACACAGTCTGTCTTCATGGGTGAGAGGTGCGAGGTTTTTTGTGTTGAAGAACAACAAAAGAGGAAGAGTGAGGAGCAGAGGTGTGCGGCAGCAGGAGGAGGGCTGTGTGAGGGCAGCTGTGAGCTCCCCCTCCTCTCTCGCTATAGCTGCTCTTCTCTTTGCTTCTTGGCCCTCACCGGCCCCTGGCCGTTCCTCAGGGAGCCGTTCTGGGGC
>OOFC01030007.1:0-13475 GCA_900323345.1 Pseudochromis fuscus | reverse complement strand
TCCTCCCCTCCTCCACCCTCCTGACACACATACACATCCCCCTTGCTCCCGTTACAAACAAACCGCTGGCTTTAACGTACAGTACCTCGGTGGAGGCTGCAGGCGTCTCGGTCTTCAAATAATCTAATGGTGCATAAAGGCGTTTGTGTGTGTGTCTGCGTGTGTGTTTTCGCGTGTGTTGCTTTACTTTCGGGAGAGGGAGGGAGATAGAGAGGGGAAGGCGGAGGGAGCAAACGTGAGTGAAAGTGTTGTCAGCCATTTTTCTCATCTTTTTCCCTGTTTTCTGGTTTCTTATCGGCGCACCGCTGCTCTCCGACTGGAGATGTGATTGTCAGGTGCGCAGGAGAGAAGGAGCCGCCTGTTCTTCGCTTTGGATAAAAGGATATTTTTCTTCTTCTTCCTAACGCTCTTTGGTTTTTTGAAGATATTTCTGTGGGAAGCAGCGGGGAGGCTGGAATAAACGCAGAAGGTGGTGTCGGTTTGGAGAGTCTAATCAGGCCAAGGAACAGCGGATACTCCCAAAACTGTCAAGCCGCCGCCTCCTTCCAGAGAGACGGCGCAGCAGAGGGAGGGGAGAGGGCAGGCGGCTGGGCTGAAGATGGGGGTCTATGCTGTGGCATAGAGCAGGTCCGGGATGTTAGATTTTAGCCCGGTGAACATTTTTTCATTATGAAACCATTAGCAGCATCAGACAGCAATGGAGTCCCGAGCCAGCAAGATAAAACCCCGGTAAGTAGCCTATCGACGTGCAGCGCTTTCTCTCCATCTTTCTTTTCTCCCCCCTTCTCCCTCCCACCGTCTCCCTCATTTATGACCCTGTAGATATGATTACCGGCCGTTTAATGGATGTGCATCAGATTTCTATCGAGCCTGTACAAGATGAATGAACGCAGGGCGGACCAAGGACGCGACAGAAACCCGAACGGGTTGATCAGAGGCCGATGATTGCCCTGTCGAGCCTCCGATGTGTGTCAGTGTGTTGTACTAGAAACGGCCGCCATGTGCTTGCTGTCACTGACGCGCGCAGACATACGCACACCCGCGTGAATATTAAGGACTCTATCGATCTCGTGCGTATAATAAAATATTATAAAACTATCGGAACATTTGACCAATAATAGTTAAAGGACACTTATGTAGGCCTCAGGAGGTGTGATAGTAATTGTCCTTCGGTTAAACTCACGCACACACACATACAGAGCAGTGCAGGTGTAGTCTATGTGTGTTTAACGACCGACGTCTCTGCCCTCATTATGTTTTACGACGCACTGAGATGACAATACTTGATTGCAGGTCCCGCAGACGTGGTCATGAAATTAACAACGCCAGATGACATTTGCGTTGGACAGAAATTAAGAAAAAATCCAGCACAAGCAGTAAATCAGGGTGTTTTTTCTTGGGAGGTGATGTCATGTGTGCAGAGCTGAGGAAGCTCCCCCTAAATTCACTTATCCCACCTTTTAGTCTCCAGGAGCGGCTGCTGCAGCCCAGGTCGCATTACATGCAAGATGAGCTCGTTTAAAGCAGAAAATGGTTTCGCAGGAGATCTCGTAATGGATTTTTTGGGTATGTTTAGCGGTTTTTATTTAATGCTGTATCTCCAGCTGAAGAACTGGTTTGACCCGCCGGCCTCTTGCTGGTGGCGCTGTCCGTGGTGCTGGAAGCAGACACTCGGAGGCCTGAGCTGATCTGCACTTGAACGGTAAACGGATTGATCGGCTGTCAGCGCCGCTGGCATCACTCACACACACCGGGACCACACACACACACACACACTTTAAGGAATGCAGGGGAGCTGTAAATCACACTGATGGACGGTTCCTGGGTCGCAGAGCACAGATGCTGTAGTAAAAAATCGCCTTAATATTCCTATAATAGTCACTGATGTGTCGTTGTTGATGACATATCTCATCCTCTCTTTCTCTCACAGTTTGCTCTGCTGCTTCCCTCAGGGAGGCCTGCAGGATACCGAGGCCACTAACAATCCTCACATGAAGTCATTTGTATCAGATGCAGTAAGCAACATCAAACTAAAACCACTGAAACTGCCTGCTGCATATTTAAACATCTTTTTCTCAACATTTTTCCACATGTTTTTTCCCCTAAGGGTAACTTGCTATTTGTTAGCAAGTTTCATGTTTTTGAGATAACAGCTATCTATAAATGAGACTGGATTTCTATAGGTCTTAAGGCCCTTTATGTTTTTTGTGATGCACTTTGAATTGCCTTGTTTTTGAAGGCTGCTATACAAATGAACATACATTGCCCCGCATATAGCAACCCTCTGACTTTAGTAAGATATAGGGTCCTTACATGCTTACACAGAGTGTGGCACTCTTTTACATATATATATTGATCCTGACTTTATATCACATTTTAATGCATATCTGACACTTTTTGGCTTTTATGACTTATACAAAGATGTACCATGTCATTTTTTTAATACCTTTGTTCAAGCAGGTCTTTAACATTGATTTAATGTGTTTTCTCCAAACCACAACAGCACAGTAACCAGTAAAACATCTTTCATAGAGTTACAGTAGTTAATGTTAATGAGGAAAAGGGCAAAACAGCTGTCAAGCAGCACATAGGTCTAATTAAGGAATTGTTGTTGGCAGGGTAGTATAGTTTCTAATGCCAAAACACAATTAGAGCCTGCAACTTAAGTTAGATAAAACGTGCAGACAAGTTAACACAGTGACGATAATCTGAAACATGAATGTAATAATCCAAGATTTCTTTTTTTTTTAATCTGGCTGTGGTTCATATTCTACAGTCACAGTTGACATCGGTCAACTTTTTCAGTTTTTATTTTGGCCAATTTAATTGCTTTCTTTTACACAAACCTTTTAAAAGGTTGGTATTGGTATTGGTATTTGTGGCCTTCCCGTTTTCCTTATTTCCCTGTCCTGCCCCTTCATTTGACTTTTGTTTTCTTATGTTTTTAGCATACAAATGCAGGCTTGTGTAAATATTCATTTATCCCAGCAGGAAGCCCACCACAGGTAGAGTCAATAACAGCCACCAGATCTTATTACCGTAATGACATCACCATAGTAGGCTCATCACCATTGGCTGCTATAAGTGGAACTCTCTGATTGCTTATCATCTCCTCTGACGACGTGTGATTTCCATTCTTATGGTTGCATTTTTATCTTTACTGCAACAACACACACGCTGACTTACACCAGTTCAGCTTGTGTTGATTTATCGGGTTTTTATGGACCTTTATGACTTTATCTTTTGTTAATAGCTCGGTCGTGAATGCTGTCTCCTTATCTTATGGAATTGATGCCCACATGCTGGAGACCTGTGCACAAGTGTTTTAGCCTTTGCTCGGCTCGGCTAATAAATCAGAAAGAAATTGCAGCGAGGGACTCAACACTAATACTCTTCACTCTGCTGCTGATGTTTCTTCCTTTATTCTTCCGAAATGTAAATAAACAAAACTGCCAACAACATGCAAACTGTGCAAATAAATACACTTTTAAAGAAATATATTAATTTGTTGCACTTAAACCAAAATAGTTTTCACAACGACTAACATTTGGAACAAGTGATTCAAAGAGGAACACAGTGGACCGTCTCAGTGTAGGTAGTGATCTTCTCCGACCGAACTCCTGGCTTGTGTGGTACTGACTGGTGGAACTGTGACTGGGGACTTGAAAGCCCAGGGAGCATATCAAGCCCATTTAATCAGACACCCTGCCGAAAGGATTTTAATCTCTTGATCCGTGAGGCTCAGGAAAGTGAGAAGCTGCCACCACGGTCAGGAGGAAACTCTGGGATGTGCCTGCTGCCTCTTAGCCTCCCAACACTGGCGCTTTTCCATTTTATAACAATCAGACAAAGTTAAAACCACATGTGAAATGTTTAAAGGAGCAGCACATGCAGCTTCAGGCACTTACTTGAAATCAGAGAGAAAAATCATTTTGTTGTTGTTTCTTGTTCCATAATTTAAAACTATTAAACCAACAACTGAAATTTGACTATTTTCAGTGGGAATTCAAGGCTGTTTTCTGAGACTCCTTGATGCTTCATGCATCACTGAGAGCTCCATTCTCCACTGAGGGTGATCTGTCAGCCTTTAGGAAGGGACATCTAGTGTAGTAGCACAGATTCACCCCCAGCGTATAAAGGCGGTAAAGAGATTGAGAGCCAGCCAGAATTTCCACCCAGGGCTTCCACCCAGCAATCTAGGTCATTAGGTCTGCAGTGTAATTTAAGGAGCGCCACATCTGCTCACATGGAGGCAGAACTGAGTGTTGTGGCTCGAGCATTAGAGCGATGCTTAATCCTCCTGTGACAGCTGATTGTACGTATTTTCGGATCGCGGTTCTTGCAGAGCTCGCTTCATTTGTTTGCGAGAGAACGCAGAATTCAGAAGTGCAGAGAGACCTATCTAAGGTAGGAGAGAGATCACAGCTTCATGCTATGGTTGATGTTTACTGTGTTAGCAGCTGATGTAAACCTTAGCGTCCCACCTGTTATCGACCCTCCTGATTGACGTTAACAACGCAACGTGTATGTAATGCTGCGTCGTCATGCCACTGATTGGAAAAAAGCTTAATGAGCATGTGTCGTTATTATTGTGCTGGCATCCATCTTGGCCTAGAGTCTTGCATGCCACTGGGCCAGAGAGATCAATGGACCACATGCTTATGGACTGAATGGACCCTGGCTTATTGACCGACAGACGGATGACCTAAATGAGTGGAGAGAAAGGATTAAGTGTTTATTATCCTCTCCCTTTATCCCTTTTTCCTGCCCTCCCTTTATCTCTCCCACTTTCCAGGGGGAGGGGCTTGTATTTGTTTGGAGGAGGTGGGACCTGCTCTGGGTGCTTGTGGAAACCAGTAGGGGGGATATCATCATTATTATTATTGTTTTTATTGACATGCTGACCACTCCAGCACCTGGCAGGAAGGGCGTATTGACAGAGTCCACATGACCCCTCTTGTAATCTCAATAATGAGAATATTCAATTAATTTGCCCCCGTGCCCTCCCATGTATCGATTGTGCAACTAAAATGGTTCAAATGTTTGAACAATTCAGCCATTTACTTGCTGTCAAATTTTGCTTGGATTCTGATTGATTTTTTTTATGGCAGCAGTGTTTAGCCACAGAATCTTTTTAAAAGCATATTCTTAGAATTTTGATATTCATTATTCAATAAACCTATAAAAAACAAAACCAAGAATGCATCAACTCCTCTCTTATTGGTTTCTGACTGTTTTAGCCTCATTTGTTTATTTTAACTATTCAAAACCTGTGTATAAATTAATAATTTCTGTCAAAGATGCACTCATTTCTTTAAAAAAACAGATTACTTGATTATAGCAAACGGTGCTCATACAGTCAGTAATGCTTTTGTCTGGAACTATTTTCAGCTGTGGATTCTTACGTATTTGATCTGTATTTATGACATCAGGACTGTGTATTTGGTGTAAATTGAAAATAAACTGCAATGCCATGTTCATAATAATGAAGAAAAATGTAAGAGCAACAGTGTGACACACTGGTATGTTTTCATACTAGGCATTTCAGTCACTCGCTGTCTGTTGTGTATAATCCCAAACCAAATTTCCTGAGGGACAATGATAAATTTGATGTTGTGCCTCGAAGCCACAGCACTCTGACAATAAATGTCTAACCATAAGTATAAATAGTAACAGTGTCGGTGCAGACATAACTTCACATCTGAGGTTTGTGTTACAAAGAGTGATATACTGCACCATCAAAGTCCTCAGAGGGAAATCTGATGAGGCCTTATCACTGCAGTTACAAACAGACAAAAGCGATTCATCACACGATATTGTCCAGCCAGTAATAATAATAATAACGTGGAAGTCAGCTGGAGGCGTTCAGAGTGAAGTCGACCAGACGAGGGGATGGGAAATAGCAGCCTGAGGGGGGTTAGTGACTGACTGGGCCCTCTGGTCGACCATTTTGGTTAGTGCAGCCAGCCAGATAATTAAACGTGATGGCAATCTTTGACACGGTGTAATCACATCACACCTCAGTGCCACAGGAGCTGCACTGTCTGGCTCTTAGTCTCTTGTCTCCGACACACGAAGGCACTTTGTGAATTGATATATCTCATATTCTGATATTTTTCAGCTCAGGAAAGTCTCCAAGTAACCCCAGTACCACAAGCTCTTCAGTTGTATTACGGCTCTGGCTCATGAATGTTGAGAAGTCTTTTAGTCAAAACTACTCTCCAATATTCCACTGTGATAATTCTGGCAGCAAAAACACTTTCCCGCCCATCTCCAAAAACTCTTTAATTAAGCCGTAATGCAGATGAGTGGCTGCAGGGGCTGTGACGATGGACATTTTCTTAGAGTACGTTTGAGAGCAGATGATGGCTCAAACCCATTTACTTGCAAATGAAGCTCCCAAGATATATTTCTGTCCAATCTATTCCATTTGTCATCCAAGTGAGACTTCAGGGTTTCCACCACTGAGACAGATTTCCAAAACTATCCGAGGCAGAGATGTTATTTACAACCCAGACTACTTTTTTTTTGGGGGGGGGGACCATTTTACCATTCATATCTCAGACGTAAAGAGCTTAAAGCATCGATAGTGGCCGAGCCGTCCATCTAATGTCACCACCTACATCAGGACAAGTTCATTCATTCATCGTCTCACACTTCTTCACCAATACATATCAAAGCTTAAAAGTTTTTACCGTCTAGGGGACGAATTAGAAATCGTTATACATAAATAAAATTCACAGTCTTGTTTACTATCAAGATTTAAAATGACAGCATGTTGGAAAACTTTTAAAGCCCAATCTCAGGATGTTTAGATTTGGCTCAGATTTCCTGCCGTTTCCTGACGACTGCAGCAGACTCGTTAAATCAGCCCCATTTGACTTTTAGGTTTTCAAAATGTAATATTGATGATCTGCCACAGCCAGAAGTGGAGTTGAAAGTGGCCCAGAGCAAACGATTTCCCCACTGAGTATCAAATATATATTGGTAAATAAAACATTTAGCCATAAAATATTTACATCTATAGACGCCGTGAACCAGTTTACACTGTTTGATTACATTTATAATTCACTCCCCTGGTCCTGTAATCAAATATGATGAATTTACTTCTTTTTTTTTACTATTTCCTCAGATGGGGTTGGAAATGAAAAATAATCAATTGAATTGTCTATAAATTGGGAAAAATGTTCACAAAATCAGACAACACTCTAAAATCCCAAGTCATGATATTTAAACTGACATGAACCATAAATTCTGTACATTTAATAGTCTCACACTAACAAAGTATGGTATTTTTGCCCAAAAAGTGCCTTAAACCATTGATTAGTGATCAGTCCTTTGCTGATTTATTTGCTGTTAACTCTTTCCACTCTATAGCTGCACATATAGAAACGGTGCAGTGCGTTCAGTCTAAGAATAACAGCCTCAGAGCTGCTGGCGTTGCAACTACTTCACTTCTTATTTTATTCATTTGCCTCCGAAAACTTCAGCGGGGGGTTTCTGATGTACTTTACATTTCAGGGTCATCTCCATAGAGAAAGTGGGTTGGCTCATTTACAACATGGCTAATTACAGCAGGGTTTTATACAGTATGAATTACTCAGAGGGGTTTCCCCCCCATTACTGCCTGGTGTTCATTTTAGGTTACTCTAGTCGCGTACCTTAATTAGGGTGTTTCCTCGCTGGATGCAGCAACGCTTCTCGTTTGTGGAAGGAGTTCCACTTCAGTTATGTAGTAATAAAAAAACAACGTAGCTGAGCATTTCTCATGGCAGTGTAATGGTTACCATCTCACTTACACATCAAGATTTTCTCTGATTATTTCCTACATGGTTTCACCTAATAGCAAGTTTAGATTCTCCTAAACTGACACATGGAGGGGTGGGTGAAGACAGGGAGCCCTTTTTCCTTGTATTGTTAAGCTAAATGTTTTTGACACATTCTGTGAAAGTCGGATGATTTAATAAACATCTCCTTTCTTCTGCCGTTCCCTCACTTTAATAATAAATTACGTGTAAAGTTGGGCTGTTGCGCTGTGACTAATTAATATTTTTTTGCTCTGTTAAAGTTGTGTAATCGCTGCTGTGGAATGAAGACAAAGATAAATCCATTTTATTCATAAGGAGAAAAATATTGGAGTGTTTCTCGGCTGCTTTCAAATTAATATTAAAGGGGGGGAATATTTTTTTTGTAGCTGGCTTAAAAATTATTTAAAAAATGCTTTACAACAGTGAGTTAGCCTGTGTTCACCGTAACATAAAGAAATGCAATAAGACGTGAACAGGTAACGAAGAGACGTGTATTTTTAACTTCCAGACAAAGTGAAAGACAACATGCTGCTAAGTGTGCATCCCAGCGCCTGGCAGTCAGCATGAGTGTTAGTGCGAGTGACCAATGGGGGCTGCTGGGCCGGCTGACACTGACCATCTGTGTGTATGTTGTGTGTGTGTGTATGTGCAGCTCCCCGCAGACTTCAGCAGACTTCACCTGGCCGACGGCTTACACCCACAGGTGACCCACGTCTCCTCCAGCCACTCAGGATGTAGTATCACCAGCGACTCTGGAAGCAGCAGCCTGTCAGACATTTACCAGGTAAGGCCTCCCACCCCCTTTCGCTTGGCGCTGGATCCTCAGCTCGGACTTCCCTGGATTGTTGAGTAGGTGTGAGAATTTTGTTAACTAGAAAATGCGAGAACAATTGAGGAGGAAATCATAAAGTTATTCATTACACCTCCCTTGTTTTAGCTAGGGCTGTTTTGATGTATGGTCACCCTTTTTAAAAACTTTCAACACTTTTTGGGAAATAGATATCTCATGCCTGTACTGTTAATGGGAAGCTACAGCCAGATAACCTAGTAGCTTAATACAGAGACTTGGCCCATAACCTGTTTTAAATAGATGTGTGTTCATGCATTACTTTTAGATTACTGTTAACTAACATGCATGTTAAGTGTGTAGTATAAAATAAACTTTTAGGTAATGCTTCTGGTTCAATCAAGGAAAAAAGTTGAAGTGATCCACAGCAAGTTTGGAAAAACTCCATGTGGTTAAGTGACAAATATACCTCTGGGAAGCCACGTTAGTCTCATTAAGGAGAACAAAATTTCAGTGTGAAGAATTTCGAGACTTGGCTGCCAAAAAAAGGCTATAAGACACTAATAGGAGAGTGTCGCTCCTCAGCAGGAGACGAGCAGACGAGCAGGTGGTCCAGCCTACATCCTGACTCCAGCTCTGCCTCTCATCACCTCAAAGCAGAAGTACAGACGTCCCAGGGAGCTGTGATGTACAATCTTGTGTGATAAGGAGGCTTCGCGAGGAATTTTAATGCTGAAATATCACTTAAAGCACCGGTAGACTTCACAGAATCTGATTTGTGGTGTTAAAGAGTTTTATGTGACTAAGGTGATGAATAAATAACTGTGAACGCAGAGAAGTAAACGGAGGAATATTACAACCCCTCGCGATGCAATTTGACTCAAAAGAACACACACACAGAAAATCTCGTGACTGTGGACGTGCCCCAAACCCTGCAACTAATCCTCTTAACATAGCACACCCACCCCACTGGCGCCTAATGCTGTCACCTGCTGTGTTCCTGTTTATGCGTGTGTGTTTGTTTGGAAGTGTGCTTGCGAGTGTGCTGCAGGGGCGTCGGCAGCAATCACTTTGTTTTCTTCATACCTCTCTTCCTTCGCGGCTGGTGTTCGTATGTGCAGGAGAAGGCATTAGTTCTGGTTGTTTGAATACAGTGTTATAATGGCGTGTGAGGCATGTATGAGTGTCTGTCTGTGAGTGTCTGTGTGTGTGTGTATATGTTTAGCCATGCTGTGGCTGGCTGGGGCAGGTTGAACAGGCTCTACTGTCCCCAGTCTGTGATCCTGGTCTTAGCGCCATCTGCTAGCAGCTCTGTGGCAGCCTCTTGATTTCCCTCTCTCTGAATCACACGCACTGTCCTATTTTCTCTTTTTTTTCCCCTCTGTCTCTATCCTCGTTGGCTACTCTTACAACTGCAGGTCCTCCGTCTCTCAGCGCTATATTTACCTGCCCTAACTTCTCTTTTGTCTTTATCTTTATTTCTTTTCAAATGTGATCAAACTGCTCTGTTCAGCTCACTGATGAGGTTCCTATTTGTGTGCTTGTGCTTTCTGTGTTTCACCAATGAAAATGGTTTGAGTGTCTTAGATTTGAGGCTTTACTTTCTCCCAAACGAAATGAATTTGGACAAAGCAAGCTTTTTTGAGTGTCACTTATATCTCAGGGAATTCTGTTTTCTAACATTTTGTGGGCAGAAGATTTTAACATTTAATTGAGAAAATTATCTTGAATATAAATAATTATGCGTTGCAGTCCTAGTCCAATTCTGCCTCTGTGTTCTTGCAAAGGGAGAGATCTGACTGCTCTGGTTTCTGACCTTTTTGTCTTGTCATGAATTAAAACCTTTATAGTGTCTTTGTACTTGGAAACACTTGTCATAAGTGTTTTCCTTGTGTTATTTGAATGATTATGGAAGACCTTTTCACCGAGAGGGAAGAGTCGTCATCATTTTCTAAACCCTCCACTAGCCTTTGAGGATGAGGATTAAGTAGGAGCTGTTAAATAAAGGATGCAGGTACTGGTGAGTCACCTGCTTCAGATCACTGATCACTCCTACATTTTAGTCAATTCACACACTGCACACAGAGTTTTAAAAAAAAAAGATTTTAAAATGGACAAAAATAATTAAAGGGGATCTCTTTTCTATCCTAGGGTACCCAGCATGACCCCTCCTTAAATAGTTTTTTTTATGCAGCATTACATTTTTGTTGTTAGCCAAAGTTGCACCCTGCAGATTGCAGAAATAATAATAATGTGGTGCAGTCACTGGTAAGCGATGTTTGCAGTCCACAGGAGGCTCCGCTCTTTGAATTGATGGTACAAAGGTTAAATATTAATGTTAATCAGCATTATATGTGTTCATGCTGTAATAAAGAGGTGCCGGGCAGACTGGGGTACACGTTATTGATTGGAGCGCTGAATAGTCCGACCACTCTGCTGCTCTAATCTCCACCACCTCCTCTGGCCTCTACGTCTGAAGCACCTCGTGAAGAGACCCACATCATTCTCACGTCACTGCCAACATGGCGCTGTGTTTGTGTCTGAATAAATCATGAAATTGGTCCTCCAGAAGGACTTTGAAAGCATTGATCCAAGAATAGCCCTGATGAAATATTAACAGCACCTGACTCGCCCGCTCACTCTTAATGCTTACTGCACATTTATGGATTTTTGATACATGCATGACACGAACAACAAGCCTGTGCTTGAATACAAAGGTGTGCCGGATGATCTGTATTTAAATACAGCATGTGAGCTCTCAGATCTCTACGAGCCATGTTAAGTGTTTTGCTTCCTACTGAAAACAAATGAAGTTGCTGTGGTTTTCATGAAAGGATTTGCATCCTCAAATCACATGCTGTTTTCATGTTTGCTCTGTAACATATTGTCTGAAGTGTGGTGAACCAGTTTAGTGTGTCCTCGATCTGTAAATAGTTGCCTATGAATATGCTGCTGTCTGTGGTATTGAAAGCAAATGACGCTCAGGAAATGTTATTCAAATTTATGTCTCCATTTTCACTTCTGGAAAGAAAGAATTGTGTTATCTTTTAGTCCATTTATTCGTTTTAGTTTGAGATGAGATGCATAATGATGCTCGCACTTAATCTGTGAAATTTCACTATCAGAAGGCCTCATGGTCTTTGCAGGCTCCGCCCTGACGCCGCCCACCAGGGTGTGCACCAGTGACGCCCAAATGGCCACTCAGACACTAAATCATTAATGGGCCTTTTGCACATGGACTTTGAGGAGAAATGACATGGAGTTTCTGTGAGACTCGACGATTCTGAGCAGTAAAAAATTAAAAGCGGGCTGACAGTCTGGGAGGTGAAGATGCGTCTTGCTCTGGGATTTTGTGGACAGTTCACAAAGGCAACCTTTTCTTCTCTTTCTATTAAGAAGCTTGAGGTTGGGCACCATATTGGGGTAAGAGGGTTCGTTGTTGGGAGGCAGCCGAGCTGATGTTTGTTCGTCCTTTCTTTCCATCTGCTTTGGTTGCTCTGTGAGAGGTTTTCATGTTGTGTTTGAGCACAAACCAGGCAATATGGTCCTTATGTCACTTATAGAAATATTTTCTTTGATGATAGCACAAGAACTCTGTTAGTATCGCTCATGCACAAGTAATTGCATTACGTTCGCTTCTCATCTTAGTTCATTTTCCCGGCTCCACACATATTTCATCTTGTGCTTTCAAAGAACAGGATCTTGCTGCGAGGCAGGCTGTGGAGTTTGCTGGGGGGGAGTGGGGAGGAGAGGAAAGTTGTCAGTTAATTAGCTTGTTACTATGCATAGCAGACTGTTTGGTATGCAGTGTTGACGCCTGTCTTTCCAGTACTGTACTGAATACCTCTTATCCGCTTTACGAAATGGGTCAATTCTGCACAACAATTTTAAAGACTTTTTTTTCCTTCTTATTTTGCTTTTGGGTAGAAAATACAGTGTGTCACAGCTGATGTTTGTACTGTAAAATGTTCTCAGCAATGTGTGTACGCTGTGCTAACTTCTCCTGCTGTTTACAAATGTGTTCACTCTGAGTTTTGACAGTTGAACATGATGCTTTTTAAGCGTTTAGCTGACAAACTAAAGCATTGTTTGAGATGAGAATGCAGGTAGGTGCTTCATTGTCTCGCTGAAAGACACTCGGACGCACAGTCATTGCAGAGATTTGCGGTCATGGGACAGCCAGTTGTGGTTTTCCAACTACTGACATTGGATGGAGACGCCAGATCCCTCCTCATGTTCTCTGCTGACCACTGACTCATTTCTTGTCTGTCTGTTCTTTTTAGGCCACAGAGAACGAACCGGGCGACATGGACCTGAGTGGCCTGCCTGAGACCGCCGTCGACTCCGAAGAGGACGACGATGAGGAGGACATTGAGCGAGCGTCAGACCCCCTCATGAGCCGGGACATCGTGCGAGACTGCCTGGAGAAGGATCCGATGGACAGGACTGATGATGACATAGGTGAGTTGGGGTTTTATTGATTTAAAAATCAAACTGAATTGGAAGCAATGTTTGTGTTTTGTAGGTGACATATATTTGGAGAATAGAGTGAAAGATATTAATAAAGAAACACGAGCAGCACTGGTTCTGGCTGGGACAGCTTCTTTTCCCAATGTTAGATCAATTCAGAGCTCTATAAAAGCCACTCCTTCCTTTTTTTATTTAAATCGGTCACAGCAAATTTACATTTGTCTGAAGTCTGCACTGCTCTCATTTACGACGTCGGCTTTCGAGTAATTCTCAGAGCCACATCCGGCTTGCAGTATCGTATCCTTTAAAGCTGTGACTCAACTCCAATGATGATGATCGGCATGTTTTTTCTTTTTTTTTTAAGTATAAGTATGCATACTCAGAGCTTAGCTACAGATGTGGATTGGGGG
>OOFC01030005.1:0-11189 GCA_900323345.1 Pseudochromis fuscus | reverse complement strand
CACCAGATTCAGTGTAAATCTTAGGAGTGGTTTGAAAAGTTTGAATTTCCAGTCAACAAAGTTACGTTACTTTGTTTGATTAATTACCTGTGGGAGAGTCGACGATCAGAAGAAAGAAGTGAGGGGTCAAAACAGCCTGTTTCAGACAGAAGATGAAATGAGCTTCTGCATAAATGGACATCTTAAGTTAAATATGAACTTTTTTCAACAGCGGTCTATGTGAAAATACACCAGAGGAAGCAAAGATTATAAATTAAATCTGAACATTGTGACAATGTTTCTGTTTAAAGTTTATAAATCAGGGTTCCTACACAAATATGGAGGTATGAAAAAGTATGTAATTTGATTTTAGAAATTTCCAGGTCTGGAAAAGCATGGAAAATGGAAAGTAGTGAATGGGAAAATATTTGTGTTGTAAGAGTACTGAAAACAAAAGATTAATTCCATAATTTATTTACATGACACACATCTATTTACCGTATTTTCTGGACTATTGAGCGCACCTGTCTATAAGCCGCTATTGAATTTATTCGAACAGTTTCATGTGGTCCACTCTGACCGGGTCTGATGTGACGAGGCTAAATGTATCAGCAGCACGGAGCTTGCTAGCTTGTAAAAAGCTAACGAGCTTTGTGCCGCCGATACATGAGCCACACCGGTGTTTAAGCCGCAGGGTTCAAAGTCGGAAAAAAGTAGCAGCTTCTAGTCCGGAAAGTACGGTAAGCATTTCATCTTTAAAACATCATAGAAATGTGAAAAACTCAGATCCCATTATGTGTTTTATACACCATGATGCAACCACAAAATGATCACCTCTCTATATCCTATTGCGAGGTTTCATCAATCATTATTTATTCTTATTTATTCATTTTTAGATCATTTTAAATAATCATAAAGTCTATACAAAGCTGTGCATATTTTCTAACAGCTTATGGTAACATGGTGCTTACTTTGTCCAACCAACAGTCTCATACCCAAAGGTATTCAAATAACATTTATATCAAACAGAGAAAAGCAGCAAATCCTCTTCTGAGAAGCTGAAAACAAACAACTGTTGTCAATTTACTTTGATGAATTATTAAACAATTCATAAAATATCAAAGTTGGTTCCACACAATCTTCTGTCACTCATCAAATCCTTTCTGAGCCACATTTTTATGTGTGAATAAAGAACAGGGACTCTAGACAGTAGAGCCACTTCACAAGTCTTTTTCTCTCCTCACATTAATCCATTTTAGGTCACACTCATCTTACCCGCTCATGCACAATTCAGCTTTTAAAACCATTACAGATTTAGCTGACAAATGACATTTCCCGAGTCTTAATGAAATGATCCCAGAGTCATTTCAGGGACAAGGCGACAACCAATTCCAGCGCTCGACAAGTTGGAACGTGCCACGTCTTGCTGCGATGCCAACAGCAGCAGCACAAGTTAAGCTAAGCTGCCACGAATGTAGGGCAACGCTGAATGAGAGCGCTGCGTAGCCTTGGGGTCACGCAAGCTGCAGTAGGGTCTCTTCTTGACAGAAACACACATGTGCATACATACTAACAATTCCATACAGGCTTATAATTGTGAATTTGCACACAAACTGCAAAGTGTGCATGCGTAAATGCACATGAAGCATTCACATGGGTACACACATGGAAAGTCTTTGCTCACTGACAGAGCCCCCCTACACACACACACACACTCGAGGGGCTTCAGAGGCTGTATCTGCAGCTTTCCACCTCGCTCGTTATCAGAACGGTAGCTTGTCTGTAGCTGTCACTCGCCCACACATCCAACTCATTCCAACCAATTACCCCATTCACTGTCTGAACAGAGAAAAGCAGGAGGCAGTGTCTTCAAATAGGCTCTGCTGAGGACCTGAAGAGTCTCAGATTGTAAGAGATATATCTGAGATGTGAATGTGAGGAGCCCCAGTCCTGTGGAGATGGAGTGAGAGCTATAACAGATCAGTCAAAGAGGGAAGAGCGAGGATAAAAACACTTATCTCTCACACCCTTCATCGATCTCACGAGCAACTTCTGGCAACGAATCAACATCATCAGGAAACTGAGTAAGCTGAGTAAACAATAATCAGATAATCATTTGCTGTGACTCGCTGATCATCATCACGAAGGCTGGCTCCAGATTATTGAGTCAGTAAATTCCTTCTGTCTGTGTGTGTGTGACGTTTAAATGTAAGTCTGGTTACAGTGATGGACAAGGTTTCTTTAAAGGAATATTTCTAACAAACATAAATCAGCCACAGAATTTCACATTCACATCAGTTTGACAGTTGTGTGTAAAGAAAATCTTAATTTTTAATTCAATAAAATCAAGAAAAGTTAAATTTAACTTTGTGGTTGTCTTTAATGTCTAGCTCTGTTTTTAATGTGTTACTTTTTCATTCCCTTCTTGGACACTTCACCAGGTAATATGAATGACAGTGAAATTGCCATGGTTACTTGGCACAGGCAGAAAATGTGATTATTTATAGATTTTGGTGCCTATGTTGCTGTCTTAATAATATATCAGGAAACTGGTTCAGTCCATAAATGACTATTTTATTCTTTTCTGTAATTTCCTGTTACTTATCCACAGCGTGCAAATATCAGCTGCTATCTGCTCAGCTTGTTTAACACTGTACTTTATAGAGCCTAAGTGATGACTAACTATTAAAATGTGACATATTAGTTAAAGATTAGTAGTTATCAATAACATGTATTGTCCAAGAGATTCACTATCACATCAATGCCGTGCTGGAAGTATCATAAACTTGGCTACGGACAAATGGAATCTTGAGGAAGCATTTCAAAATAAAATCTTTTTCTCACCTCGTGAACCCAATTGTTATTTCATGAATGAGTAACTCCACCTGATCGTTGATTAACCGTGTTTAGGAGCTCTGCTTACCGTGAGCGTCGCTCTTGTAGTGTGCTGAAGCCTGCAAACGACTGGCTCCGGATTATGCCGTTTGGCCCGCCGGGGGAGTGGGTGCCGGCCGCCATGATCTCCGGGACGCGGGACGACACTCCTGAAGAAAAAACAGACACAAAAATCAATTTCATACAAACCCACTGGCAATAATTTGGACAACAACCCAAAGACTAACCATCCAACATCAGCAATACATCACAGCTCAACAACAAGTGTCTGATGAACTCCAATAACACCAAAACCAGGTCAACAGAGAGGTTAACTGGAGTGCAGGGAGTAAGTAGGCACTGTTGGTGATGCTTGCCATGTGCAAAGTGGACGAGCAGCATTCAGAGCCTGTGCTAACATGTCACGACTCCTCGGGCCTATTTGTCACCTCTAAGCTGCAAACATACCTCGACTGTTGCTCCTCAGGCAGGTGTCACAATACACAACTCCTGTCACTTTTCTTTAACGCTGGCATTTCCTTTCCGCATGTTTTCTGCCTGAGATAAGGGTTCTGTAAACATGTAATTCATCAGATTGACAACTGCTTAAAAAAGAGAAGTCGCTAGATACTTACAACCATATATCTACTGTAGCTTTAAAGGTCATTTTATAAGTAGGAACTCCACAAAAGCTAATCCAGACTGTTTTATGGCTGAGCTATCTAATCAGCTTCTTCAATAGTTAAGACATCTTTGATCACTGTGTCTATATTTACCAGCAGCAGCCTGTCAGATTTCAACCTTTTTTTTTTTTTTAAGCTGAAGATGTGGAATGCAACAAGACTCACGTGGGCACTTGGGGAACAAGCTGAAAATAGACGGAGAAACGTCCAAATATAGCCGTCAGATAATGATGTAGCAGAGATCAAGTGCCCAAAAGGGAAGAATCCACTGAGATAACTGAATCACAGCTTCAACTTGCAGGGTGAGATTTTGTCCAGATCGCTGTGCCAGTGGCAGCAGCTTGACATTTAAACTCAAAGGGCAATTCAGAGCATTTCCACTAATTAATAGTTAACACAGGAAAAGCTTTCTTCATTTATCCTTCACAAAAACCCACAGTAAAAGAGACAGAACAAAAAAAAACATTGATAATTTTATGATGTGAATTGTTGAGTTGGAGAAGGTTGCATGTGTTGCTGTAGGACACTTCAGCAGGGTGGACAATGCTGACAAGAGTTTGAACCCTTGCCCCCCAATAGCAGGGCAGACTTTTTAAATGGTATTCAGATGACAGCACTGTTTCTTTTCAAAGAGACCACAGGGGTCCCGCTTTTGTAACGTGATCAGCATAATGCTGCTGTTTTAGCTGCAACCATCAACACAATGCCTGCATCTCTCCAGCAGTGTAAAACCATGATGTCTTGTAGTATTATAATGATTCTCTGGACTGTACTTCATTGTTTCACAAAAAAAAAACTCTGAAAAATACCCCACTCCTTGCACTTTTTGACAGTGTTGTTCATAACCTGAAGGCCTGGTCACACTGCAGCAACATTGCCAAACAACTACATGTCTGACAAACAAATAATGGCTCAAGCTGTTGACCTTGGAGATGATAATATGATGACTGTAAACTTTGTGCGAGGCAGAAGAAGCTTGTTCTCCGTCTTGTTAATCTGAGCTAAAGGAAAACAGTAAATCCAGAAACGCCTAAAGCAGAGGAACAGAGAGACAGATTTGTCAAATCAAATTAAACTCTACTAACAAGCCGAGGAATGAGACTTGGTATTCAGCTCTCCTCTGTGTCTGCTTCTCATCTTCACACAAACAAGATAAACCGTCCTGCAGCGTTACCAGTTAAACAACTTTGCCAAACGAGGTGACGAGCAAAACTCTGGATTCTTCAGTCTGACTGTGTCGCTCTGTTTGTGGGGCGCTGTGTTTGAATGCATCCTGTCTCCAGAGGACAGATTACCTCTGTGTGGGGGGAGGGGGAGGCAGGGCAAGGCTCATGTTGTCATACAAATGCAACCATGTATGCACGCACACGCACACACATATCACACCTCCTCCCATGGTACAACAAGCGAGTGGACCAGCAACCTGATATCATCTCTTCTGGCCCGTGAGGTGGACACAGAGCCACACAAAGACCCGGCACGGGGCCCGAGGAAAGAGTAGATCCTTGTTTTGCGGTGGAGGAACAATAGACTTGTGAGACTGATACCACTCTGGCTATTAATAGCAGCTAGCTCACTTTAACACAGAGGGCCCTGATGGCTGTGACTCAGTGGATGAATCCCAATAGTAGGATATCGTTGCCTGAAGGAGGATGGTTGATTGGTCAGATGGAGCTTAAAATGAATCATCATAAAAAGAAGGTTTTCGATGAGGCAATATATGAAGTTTTTTTTAAACGCTGGTGAAACCCTTATCCAATCAGTATTAAAGAAAATCAATATTTTCATCTTGCATATATGATCAAACTACTGTAATGTGCACTGAAACTCTGCAAATCAATTAAAAAGCTCTCAGTGAGCACAAACATGCACCATGGCATAATCCAGCTGTACTGTTGCTGATGACTGAACCTTGTTGCCCTCTGGTGGTGAATCAGCAACACTGTTAAAACATTCACCTGTGATAACACATACAGATTATTGGTGTTTCAAGTTTTCAATAGAAATCTAAAATCATGATGTAGCAAAAGATCAGATACACATTAATCAATGCGCACTGATAAATCCAAACTCCTTTATTTGGACGATTGCTGGATGTGGTCACATTATCCTGACATGATTCTGTTAACAGACAGTGGTCACTAACGTTGCATTATCACCTTTTCTCCAACACGGCTCACAAAACAGACATGCGACCTCGCACAAGAGCAGCAATTTGCTGTAATGCTCCGAAGCATTTTTGTCCATTTTGGTACCAAAATGTTCAACACAATGTTTTTTCGGCTTTCCGTGTTTGTCTCTCCAACTTTCTGACTCACTCCCCTAAAAGAAGAGCTGTGGGCGGCAAATGATGGTACATCTTGTTACCTAATGCTTTCTGGATAATAACAGAACAGGCCGGACAGTGTTCAGAGCACTTTAGCCTTTAGATGAAGGAAAATGATGGAGAATGGGCAGATGTGTAAACTTTAAAGCTAAACTCAGTACCCAGTGACACCAGATCATGCAAGCCTCTTCAACACCCTGATGTTTACAAATAGTACACAGAGCTTACTCGTCCCACGATCAGGACTCAAGGGAAATACACGAGTACTTTTTCCAATCGTCAGAGAATACATGTAGATGAAAAATAACAGCACTCACAATTCAAACAAGGAAAATAGCTGCAGAGTTTCACAGTGTGCTCACTAAAAATCTAACACTGACTGAAGGGTGGAGACTGCAAAATTCAAACAGTGTTTGTCCTACATTCATTTTTTAGGGACTTGCCCACCCACTGCTGGATAAATGTAGCACTTTATAAAAAGATAATCATCTAGTCTCTGCACTCCTTCAGAAACAAAGTGAATATCTGTGTTTTAAACATGACGGATCACATGCTCTCTGCAGCATCTGGATCTAAATTGTAGACATTTGTCCAGCTGCTTAAAACACATTAAATATTAAATAAACATCAGCTTACTTGATGATTAAGTAAGTGCTGGGACAGGATGAACTCAATTGTTGATGATCACTGATCACCTTTTTAAACATGTTAAATCCTGTTTTATACTTAAAAAGTGAGAGAATATCACAGCTTTTCTGATCACACAATAAACTGTTGATTGTTCTGTGTTGCTATTTGAAGGTATTATAATCATATCATATGTGTTTTCAGCACAAAAAAACGAACTAAAGAAATACACTTCAATAATTAAAAACAACAGTCATTGAATCCCTGGATTAAATAAGTCCAATTAGCAATATTTTATTATTTAATGAATCCTCTCTAATTAAATGAAATATGCCTTGTTTATACTCCTGATGTGTTCTTGCAGACAGCTGGTATGAGTGGTATGCTGAATGATCACACTCGTGTCCAGCCTCCTGGATTTTCCCAAAACCTTTCCCATCCTCAGCAAAGCCACTTCAAAACAAACTCCACATTCAAACCAGTGTTACCACATAGATACAGACACACACACACACACACAAACACACACAAACACACACTCCCTCACAAAGAGCTGAGTTCAACCTCTGAATCATGAAAACCTTTCCTCCGCACCTCTTAGTGTCACCGCTCATCTCGTCTAAAGGGTCTTTCAGAGCGGGAACAACAATGCCCACTCGCACTGTGTTCTGGTTTGGTGCCAGCCGTTGCCCGTGTTGAATGCAGCTGCCACTCAGCCCATTCACCGCTCTTTTTTATCTCGGCCCTAAATGCCCCCGTGAGTGTGGTTGTTTTGTGGAATCTGTGAGCGTCAGATTGATCAGTATGCTGAGCCGCGGCTTGGCGAGAGCGGACAAATGACAAATACACAATTAGTGAAGGGGAGAGTGAGTGAGAGAGGGACAACTGGTGTGATATCAATTTGCTGTTAGCTCTCTGAAGTTCATGTGCATTCATGCATTAGTCCCACCCATGTCCCACCATGTGTGCAGGGAGGGTGAGGGACAGACTGGTTAAGTAGATGAGGGAGGAGACAGCATCTGTAGAAGCAGAGGGGAAAGAAAGCCATTGATGAAGGCTAACTGATTGTAACTTGGTGGATAGCTGTGATGTGCAGTTCAGTGGGTATCGATTGCTCTTTACCTGCTAATTGCTCCACTAAGCTGTTGAATGTACAGGAAGCTTTTAGACCTTGAATACAGCTGCTCAGAGCACAGAGAGTGAACCAAAACAGTAAAAAAACGATTCTCCTGATGCCTTTGGCTGTTTCCGTCATTAACGTGACCCTCACATTGTAGGAAGTCTCCCAGAGGACACTGGACACAAAGCACAGCCATCACACCACTTCATTTTTTCCCCCCACCATAGGAACAACTTCCTTCATCCTCCATAAATCCTTCATTCATGTTTGAAAGCTTGTATTTAGGTGACTCAGATATTTCAAGTGATTTCTCCAAACGCTTCCCCCACAGAGGTCCTTTCTTCAATGACAGCATGAATCACTCTTATTCTTTTCCTTCCTTCACTTTCTAGACTCGCCACTCTCATCCGAATGTGCATCGATTGTAAAACAACTGTCATGTGACCTTTTCCTCCTACAAAAAAAAAACCTCTGGTGAGGTGAAACCAGTCAAAACCCATCAGCCACACAGCAATCACAAAATGGGAGAGAGGCGAGAGACTCACAGGGGATAGAGAAGGATTTTTAAAACAACAAAATGTGTAAAACAGGCTGCAACCTAATAAAAGAAATATGTCGGATATTTTCTCGAAGCATCGGGTGTAAACAAACCCTGCTGCGTCTCTAAATTATACACACTGATAATCACATTAATCTTTTTGAGCTTCTCGTCTGCCGGTAAATGTTACAGCACAGAACACACAGTTACACTTTGCTCAGCGTCCCTAATTCACTCTATTATACGAGAGTCTCACCCAAAGTCACAAACAGCTGCACGCACACACATTTAACTCTTTAATAATCCGTCCGTGTGTGTGCGTGTGCTCCTGGATGTGCGTGTATTTATGTGTAAAAACTCGCATCAGCCCGGAGTGCATGTTAACAAGAGAAGCCTAATTCTTAATGCCTGTATAAATTAGCCTCACCATGGCAACAGCAGACAAAATGGGATGAAGTGTGTTACGTAAAACAACGGTTATGAGCCAACTGCCGAGAAGTAGGACACACACCCTCGTGTTACAGGGCCGAGGCTTTTAAAGCACCAAACCATCATTTGGATTTTTTTTTTTATTCTGATCTTGTACAGATGCTGCTTTAAATGTGTCATGAAAAGCACAGAGAAGCTGTTTTTTTTGGCTTTTTTACGGATCCTTTCTTTCTATTTATATTTCTAAGTGTTTAATGTGACAGGATGTGCAGATAAAATCAGAAATAAATGAACGAATAAAGCAAGCAGGAGATGAAGAGTGCTTTTATGCACAAAAAAAAGAGAAAAAGACAGAGCAGTCCAATTATAAATGACAAATGATCAAACCTCTGATGAAATAGGAGAGTGATGATGATATAGTGTCTACATAGGACTGGAATTGGAGTAACATGTTCCAACACAGCCTCCAGGTTGTGAGCGCGTGCCTGAAAGCTGCTCAGTTATCCACGAGTCCATGTTTGTGTGAACTGGTTCAGTGAGGAGGGAAACTGCTGGTGTAGCTCCAAACTGGGCGAAAACCGGCTGCAGGCTGTCGACCCTGAGCCAAAACATACAGCGTTGTTTCTTTCTCCTTCTCCATCTTCTTCTTTTCCTCTAGTCGTGTTTAAAAATGTAAAACTAGACTGTGAGCTCACTTATGGCGCATTTACACTGGTACCTACTCGCTTCGCTTCGCTTCGGTTTTGGCGCATTTACACTGGGGAAAAAGTACCTGGTACAACTTTTCGTACCTCCTCTCCTGCGGTTCCAAAAAAAGTACCCGGTCAGGTCGGAGCAGGTACTAAAATCTTATTGGTCGGAACCGTCACTGCGTCGTTGCGTCATCACTGCACGGGACGTAATCTGTCCCCGCAAACACATGGGCATTTTAAAATCTTCGGCAAACCGTGCAGACGTGTTTGAAATAACAACAAGAAGAGAAATGGCGTCTGTTAGAAATCCTGCCCCATGGACGAGGTGCAAACCTTTCTGTCATTAGTCGCCGATGAGAAAATTCAGCGGGAGCTGGACGGCACGGTCAGAAACGAAAGAATCGCATAAAAGATGTATCACGAATGACGACCAGCTACATGGAGGAAGGACTATCCTCAGCAATGTAAATGCAACCGAGGGAGGCCGATCCCGAGCGATCCGAGGTGAAACAAAGCGAGTAGGTACGAGTGTAAATGTGCCAATAGGTTACTGAAGCACATCAGCCTGTTACGAACCTCTAAGATGTCTGAAGCAGCTTTGTTTGGGTCTACTTGGATTGCTATCAGTTCACTACAGAACACTTGTATTTAATGCATACTTCCCTGAAACAAGCAAATACATAAGACATGCACCTCTTTGGGGATTACAAAGTCAATCCCATGGGTGCATAAGATACACAAGATTCATCTTTGGATGAAAAGCTCCACGTTTTAATCCCACTTACATCACAAGTCCCGTTAACCTACTGACCGTCTCAGTAAGAACACATCATTTCCTGCAGGTAAAGAGTGTGACACTGACAAATCTGCAGAACACACACAGCCGCATAATCACAAGCACAGTTATGTTTATGAAAGGCAACCAAAGCGGTGTAGTGAATGTACAACAGTGTACAGTAGAGAGCTCATGATATTGCTTCTTAACAGGATTCAAGATTTGTCCATTTATAGCAACTAATACGAAGCAAAATGACTTTAAGAACAGACAGCCTCATTATGCATGGTGCTGAGGAACAGTTTCCCCAGAGGATGGAGGTTTTATTCATCATTACTAAAAAAGCTTCTCGAAAATTGTTAAAAGGCAGAGAGGAAACTGCTTTAAGACGACGGTGGGGAGCAGGAAAATGTCACTTTGTGTGGTGGTGATGAAACACCTTGAATAACGAAGGTGACTCCCAGAATAGTCAGTTCAGTTTTTACTGGCAGTAACCACTGAGAAGGAATCAAATGAGGAGAAAGTTAAATGTCACTTCAGAGGTTCATGTTCACTTAAACACTAATGTAATATCTATCTACTTCGTTTCAGATGCAGGAAGTTACAGTTGCTATCATCCATGTATTTATATCAACAGTGGATCAAACTGCTGAAGTAATGTGAGAGGTGTTGAAATAACAAAGATTTATTTCCTGACTTTCCCTGAGATCCACAGAGATGATCTTTGGACTCACAACTTTGTTTTATTTGAATCTCATTGCTCTCAAAAGCTAGTACCATCTTAAGAGGATAATGTGTTAGACGTGCATTAACTGTTCTACCATGCACGATAATGACATTTTATTTTATTACATGAACTTTTATTGTGTAATATTCAAACAATCAATCCTGAAAAGACCTGACAAACATCTCCAGGCAGGGCAAATAAATCCCCCTCTGGTTACATGTGAAACACATTGCATGTCCACACAGACAGAGGAGGATGTTGTAAATAACATGACCAGGTGACACTCAGGAATTCACCAAAACCTTTGAACACGAGAACAGTGGCCCTGCTATGACTGACTGTTCTTCATCACCTGTAGGATCATAAACAGGATTTTTACACAATGACTACAGACTTTTTCCAGGAATCCCATCACACAC
>OOFC01030002.1:5986-23264 GCA_900323345.1 Pseudochromis fuscus | reverse complement strand
GTGCCGCCATTTTTACTGTTGTTGTCGGGGTTGTGCAGGCGAGTTAAGGGTCAGAGGCGGGGCTAGGGCGACAGCGTTTGAGGAGAATGCGTATTCGCCGTTCACACGGAGACGCAGTGGGTGGCATCTTCAGACTTTCCCACTTTGGGACCCGGTTTCAAAAAGTATCCGTTTCGGCTGCCAAATCTCCGTCTCCGTGTGGACGCAAGGCGTAAACAATAAAAAACTTTGCCGTTTACACTGAAACCCGTCTGCGTGTGGAGGGGGCTTTATTCTAAAACCAGTAACTAACTTGCAGCCTGGAGTCACTTGGCTTCCTCTAGATCAGTGGTCCCAAACCACCGGGCCGGAGACCAGTATCGGTCCGTGGGGCAGTTGTTACCGGGCCGCACGGAAAGAATAAATAGAAATATAACTTCTGTTGCATTGATTATTAGAGTCTGAAAGACATTTTATTTTGAAAGGACAACCGGATTCTCTTCAACTTAACTTTTGGCATTGCCTCTTGACACGTCAATACACTTGTCTCAGTCATGTGATAAAACGTATCACCTATCACATATAACGTCAGCCAAAAAATAAGCCTGCAAACTCGTGAAAATGAGTGAAATACAAACATCTTTGGAGAGCGTCTTTGCAAAGGGTAAGAGGACAACTTTTTATGCTGGTCGTGTTATTTTATTTTCGCTGTTTTTATCTGCCACACCTTGAAGGCCGGTACAAAAAAGGTTGGGGACCGCTGCTCTAGACTTCTTATTCTTATGTCCTGTGAGCTATTATTGTACGTTACATATTGTAAATTTATGTAGGCTGTTGCTTTTTTATTTTTAGTGATTGCTGTTGACTGGAACCTGATGCTGTCTTGGCCATGGCTCCATTGAAATCTAGACCCTGTAATCTCAACGGGACTGACCTGGTTAAATAATAATGGTTAAATTAAAAAATCACATGGGGACTTGGAGGGACAAAGTTTCAACTGATGCAGGATGAACACACACACTAAAGCCCATAGAGTTCTGTTTATATAAATTAAAATAAAAATGCAACACATACAGAGAAATGCATTGTGATATCTGAGTATAAAATAAATCATGGACCTTTGGCAGAACCACAGCTAGGTCAGAAAAGTGTTTGCTATTTGACCTTAACACTTGTACAGGTGTTGTAACGTACTTGTGAATTCAAGGTGGGCAGGTTGGGCAACGACTAACAACCATCTGCACAACCGAACGCAACATTAATACATCAGAAAAAAATGTGTGACATGAAAAATGTGTCACCTCATTCTGTAAACAAGGTTAGGTATTGCTATTGCTAAATCAAAAGAACTGGGTTATGGGTAATTAAAAATGCAGATGTCGTTGCTAGAGGAGAATGACATTTTTAACTCGCTTAATGTATCTAAATGAAAAAATGTTCGATGGAAAAGTCTTTCATGTAGCCTGTCAGAGGGGCGATGTCCACAGGGAGGGCTTTTTGCACTGATCGCCTCAGTTATCAGTACAAACCCTTTGGAGTTACAGTGCTGAGCGCCCTGGGCACCAAAGTGCTGTGAGCGCTACACTGTTTTTTTTCCACTGGGCTCACAGCACTTCCAGTTGACAACAATGAAGCTTTTCACTGAACAATCAGAATCAGGAAGCAGGCGGGACTTAAGTTGACAACAACATCAGGAGAAGATGATTCTGGTTGTCCCTGGCAACCCACTAATTTATGCTTTAACTCTTGAGGGATACTATGATCAATATTTAAAGTCAAAAGCATAGAAGGATGCGACCACATCTGTCGTGATGTCAGGTGGGTGTCGTTTGTCATCTTTGTCACCAGGAGCAGTTCAGGTTGACTTTCTGTAACCTAGCAACAATAAACGCTTGGAGAAACAGCTATGAAGATAAAGCATCCCGGGGGATTTTTCTGATTGGTTGAAACACTTTCAATGAAGTCCTCAATGGGGAATTCTGTTTCAGGCCAACTTGATGAATATCTGAGTTGTATGAGCTCTATATTTTCAAACACTGCCATGAATCATTCATGTCATAATGTATCTTCCAAGCTGCACTCTGACCATTGCTTATATATTCCTTTAAATCTGAGAGCATCATCAGAGTGGAGTTAATAAGTGATTATAACTTTTTTTTATTTTAATTAGCGTGCTCTGACTCAAGTTGGCTGCAAACACATTGTGTGACATAAGACCTGCAGAAACGTATGGTGCTGCTAAGCTTCCAGTAAAACTTGCCAAACACTCTCTACAAACTCACACTCTGTGCCGTTGGGAGTAAGATCCACATTTGGCACAGGAGCTGAGGTTAAGAGGTGTGACTGGATAGTCATCTGTGCCAGCACGAACTCCAGCATACATGCAGTGTACTGCATCGCCTTGATGTTTGCATATTAAGAGATAAGACCCTAATGCGTTGCTGTGTGGTGTAACATGTGTGATTAATGGGTGATAAACAGGATTTCTACCTCCTGCTGTCTCCGCCAAATAAAACTGGCATTAGTGTCCTAGTGACACACATGCTGTATCTTTCCTCACACTTTTAAGCATGAATTTATGTCAGCGTCTTGTGTCATAAACCAAGCGTGATCCGACCAGCACAGGTGTGACACAGGGGACATACGTATGTAGGGCGCTGCGTAGGCCACCGTGAGACCACACCATAAATCACACCCGCTGGCTGAAGCCATTAGACTTCACTCAAGGCTGCCTGAGACAGCCATTAATGAGATATGGATCCCATTCATAACCTCGCAGCACAAAACTAGGTCATGTACAACCATCTCATAAACAAGCGTGTCTCACTTCACTTAGAAAGCCCGTAGCCTCCCACATCCGCTGCCTAATTTTAATCCATGCGTAAGCCTACACATCCGTCTTCCTACAATAAAATCTTGTTTTTGCCCATTTCAGTTGTTACTTTAGTTATTTTGCACTTCTCATCAAGCTTGGGGGACTGGCAAACCTCTGGCATTTTTTAGATTTTGTTGTTGACCCAGATTTTAGGCTCTCATTAGGAACCGGTTACCTCAGCTAGGCCCTGAGGTTCTGGAGGGATCTGCCTGAGGAAATCAGGTCTGTGAGTCAGTGATCTCCTAGAAAGCTCCTTAAAACATGTTTTCATTACAAAGACCTGATTTAACTATTTAATCTAAATAAAAATAACCCAATCAGAAATCTATGAGAATTCTCAGCTTTAATATTGCTATTATTATTTGATAAGATTCAAACCCCAAACCCTCAATACAAGCTGGGAAAAAACAGTGGTGAATTAATTAAACATAATGTAATGGACCGGGAAAAGGTGCAGAAATACACCACTGGTGACATCAGCTTCTAACATCTTACTAACAGTCTACTTTCCTATCTTTGCATTTTTTAAAATACTGTAATAAGTCTTTATGAGTGTCTTTCATTAGTAGAAATATTTTATTAGTCTGTGCAGTCAAAGCAAGCAGCCAGAAATAAGTAAATCAAATTTCTCATCTCTCTCCCTCCAGGCTAAAAGGACATTAACCAAACAGCGGAAACTATAAAATGAATCTTTTTACTTTCCAAAGCAGAAACACCAAAAAAAAAAAAGACCACCCGACAGTTTTAGTGGGATCAGTGTTTTAATCAAACCAACAAGCCTGAGGGTGAGACGACTACAGAAGCAGCGAGCGAGCGGCGCAGCACAAATCCCACGTTGTGTATTGTTTCCTCAGCTGAACCAAATATCTGAAGATCACAACGCCCTTGAAGCAGCAGCCGGGGCTGTCGATGCCTCTCTGATGCACAGACTTCTGAGACGGCTTTATTACACAGTGCAGCAGAGATGTCTGCTGGTTTGTTTTTTTTATTGTTTTTCCCCCAGATAAAGACTTTTACAGAACAGCAGACAGTTTGTGTGGATGAATGTATCAACACTGAAAATCACATGCAGCCATTGTGAGAGGGAGGAAAGTCAGATTAGTGTGTTTTCAATTAATGTCAGCAAATACAGTTTATGTCTTCATCTTGACATCAGATCTGCTGTAATTATTTACTTTTTTAATGTTTATTAACGGATATTTACATGTGTTTAATAATTCTGGTTCATTTCATTCTTACTTTGTGATTGACTGAATGATTGATTGGCTGATAAATAAATTGATTGAATTGCATGTGTACATCACTTTGGCTCACCATGCTGTCTTTTAAAGTGCTCTATAAATAAAGTTGAATTGAATTGAATATCTTGCAGTTCCCCTACTTTCATGTTCATTTATACTTGCCGCATTGCATTGGGTTTTGTTCTATTAATATATTGATTTCATTGGGTGTCTTTGTCTTCTGTTAACACACTTTGTAATAAGGTTTTTTTATGTGGTACTTTTAAAAACAATCATGCACAAAGTTATGTGTAAAAAAAAATAAAACTCATGAAGCACATGTTGTCAATGTTTTGTCATTAGAATATATATGTATGATTATTCAAATTGACTGCATTTATTTAGTAGTCATTTTTACCTTTGTTGAGGTCTTACAGCACTTTACACTTGCCTTGCAATTTACACATTCACACACACACTCACAATATTTAATATATTCACAATAATACTTACAATTTCACACCTTTGAAGTAGTATATGTAAAAAGTGAAATATTTTTGACTAAACATTTAAATTCATGGCCTACTTTGGTTAAAAAATTTTTGTGTGTAGATCTATATAATATATGCAATGGAAAAAATCAGTTTCAGATTTTTTTATTATTTGAGTGTAAAACATAATGAATACTGATTATATGAGTAAAAAAAATAAAGAAAATCATGTGTTGAGTGGCTGCGATAGGCTGGCAACCTATCCAGGGTGTACCCCGCCTCCTGCCCGATGACAGCTGGGATAGGCTCCAGCAGACCCCTGTGACCCTAGTGAGGAATAAGCAGGTATAGAAAATGGATGGATGGATGGATGTGTTGAGTGGTGTGTTGTCAGCGCTCACCATCATCAAACACCAAATGAGAAAACATATTTTGCAGAAATGCTGCTGAAGCCTCCGGTAAAGTTGCACCGATCTGTATAAACTACTGCACGATGAGCTTAAGCTTAAGCTGCTCTGCTCTGAGTGCTGCCCACACACACACCTCACGAAGGAAACACATTCTTTACATTATTCCAAATACATCTATCACCCACGTCTGTGTATAAACATCACTCAGGACTTCCACTTTAGAGGACTCCAGGAAGCATCTGTGCAAATTAAGGTCACTGAGCCGATCCAGGGCTAAAAACATCACATTTATTAACAAAACAGCAGGGGTCTCACTGCTTTCCAGGACATTTTCTGTGGCATGAAAGTGGTTTGATCAAAGGTTTCTACTGCCACCCAGAAACCATAGTGGCAAATCATAACAAAAAATACCATAATATAATATCTGATTAGAAAAAATTACAGAAACAGAACATTTTACTTGATTATCTCAATTTCCAGGAGTTTTCTCAGACTGGTTTGAATAATAAATGCTTTAGTGCAAAGGTCGCCAAAGCACTTTACAAGTGTCTCTGCCTTGCAATTTACCCACTCCCACACACATTCACACACTAATGTAAACAACGCTATGGTGCAAGGTGCTGCTAACATCAGGAGCAACTTGGGGCTCAGTGTCTTGCTCAAGGACACTTTGACATGTGGAGAGGAGCAGCCAGGGATTGAACCACCAACCTTACAGTTTGTGGCTGACCTGCTCTGGACCTGAGTCACAGCCATCCCCACAGCAAAGATTTTACCAAGTACTACAAAATATTACAAAAATAATTATGAAAGAAGAGGTACTTTGTAGTTTTGGCAGACGTTAGGGTTTTTTTTGTCAGTTTTGTATGTTTTATATGTATCCTCAATCCTTGGTGGTGTTTAACAATGTGTTTTAAAATTTGTACATGTAAATTATGCTTTGTAAAGACTGAGAAGACAATTATAAGAAAGAAATATTCAGTTACAAGTGTCCCAAGTTACAAGTAATTGTCCTGCACCATCCTGATCAGGTTCAAAGTTGGGATTACATTCATTTGTAATTTGTACGCGGCTCCGTATTTAGAGAAACTATCTAAAAAGTGGATATTTTCATGTGTTGTGTATGAAGCAGTGATTACATAACGACACATAATGTTGATTAAGGCTCACCTCTCACTGACAACCTCCTCCATCACCGGCATCTGGCCTGCAGCGCTGACATTCATGTAACCATAAATGCAGAGAGTCCCTGCAGACAGAAGATGACAGTTAGCAAAATGGGGATAATCGTTTGTGATATTAAAGGGTGAACTTTTTAATTACAACTATCCAACAATTCACGTTGTTAACAGGCTCAGTAGATTACATTAACATAAAGTTATTAAACCAAATCAGGATTATGCAAATACAAGAAATTTATTTGACATTTTAAGTCCACTGCCAATTGACCCGGCACTGTGTGTGCAGCATCATATTGGAGGGAGGAACAACAGTTTGATAGGAAGTAAACTAATGTCAAAGTTTTAGGCAACAAAGATCCCGGTTAAGAAAGACAAGGGAATATAATAAATACAGGCTCATGACTGACTTCAGCTGAGCTAACCACCAGCTGGACATCAACTTAACCTAAAATCTGTATTTTCTACATCACACTGTAAAAACCATTCACCTGTCACTGATGTGAACTGTAAAGCAGAATAGATTCATTTGCTTAAGTTTGAAAGCATTATTGAGTTCAGTGGTTTTATAAATTTAATCTAGAAAGATTCAAGTATCATTAATTCATGACTAAACAACCTCTGTATTTGGGATAAAAACAAACATGTCTTCTGAGGCAGTTAAAATGTTTGTTTGTTTTTTTTAAATGAAAAAACAAACAAAATCTCATCGGTGCAAATGTTGGGCGGTGCAGCATGTGTTAATATTTAATACATTTTAAAACATACTGTATTTTCTCAAATAAAAATACACAATGGATATAAACAAATCAAGGTCAGACCCCAAATACAGTGGCTGCAAATATTTCACAATAAAAGCCTGGTTAAGACATGAAGGATTTCACTGAAATGTTTGTAATCTGCTTGTATTTTGAACAAAGTGTTCAAAATACAAGCAGCATAATGCAATAAATTTTCATTAGGGCCAACACCACTGAAATCTGACTAAACTTCTCAAACTGTTAAGGTAGCAGGAAGCAGGATCCACAGGCTGACACATGGAGGCAAGAAGAACAAAAGGCTTTAATAACCAAAAACAAACAGAGGGCGCTGCAGTGAAGGCAGGAAAATCCAAAAGATATCCAAAACCAAGAAAACTAAAACCCAACAATAATCAAACAAATATCAAACCCCGAGTAATCCAACAGGACACGGGGAGATAACAGGGAGACGAACAGGCATGTAACACAGCAGGAAAACAGATGATCCGACAAAGACAAGACAGAGAAGAGGAGTATAAGTAAAGGAGCAGTGATTAACAGACAAGACACAGGGGACAACAGCAGGGAGACAGGTGGACTACATCAGGACAGGGCCAGCAATCAACAAGAGGGAAGAGAACTAGGACAGGAAGTAACACTGAACATAAAACAGAGAAGAGATTACCAAAATAAAACAGGAACGGACAAGTGACAGTGAAACAAAGGGGCAAATATGGACACCAAGAAACTAAAACCAAAGAGAAAAACACAAGAAAAACCACAAGGCATCACAACACAGAGGAAATCAGAAACAAAGTCCTGCCTCTAATATGAGACGATCTCAAATAGACTCCAGAAACCTTTGTAACTTAGGATTGTCTCCTTTTTTTGGGATTAGCATAAATCCACAAACAGTAGCCAGGGCCTTTATTTACCTAAGTAGCAAGTGAGACTAAAAAATGCACCATGGCATGATGTAACTGCTCACAAAAAACCTCCATCTCTTATTCATTCTTAATTTCCCCTGAGCAGCTCTGAACTGAAACAGTAATGCAGCGAGGCTTTGCCGCTGAGCGACTGTAAGTTTGTGCTGCTGTGCAGGTGGGATGCAGACAGAGGGGGAGTGGGCAGTGAAGGTCAGCAAGGCAGAGGAGTCAAGAAGACACCGAGGAGGATCATGACCTGCAGATTCACCCCCTGAATAACAAAACTCATTACGCTTCAACCATACGGGCAGCTGTCAGAGCCGGTTCATCACGCGGACATTTAGAGCCGACATGCACCCAGCCCACAGCACAGCCGACAAAAAAAACTGTTTTATCTACATAATGAATGATAACAAAAAGCACCGGCTGGCTTAAAGCTACAGAGAAACAATGGGATGTTTCACGTTATGCAGCATGAATACATTATTTTTATCTTCCAATACAAACAAATAATAACAAGTAGCTTAAAAAAAAACAAAACAATACTTTTTATGGTTTTCATATTTCTCTCCAGTCTCAGTAGCAGCAGCCCATTTTTGTGCCATCCAGAATAATGCTGGTGGAAATAATCTTCTTACACAAAACCAACCAAACATGCATGCAAACACTGACTTATATTATATCATGGTACGCAGGATTACCGTGCAACAGATGGCATATGGAGAAGAGATTAATCATCATGAGAAAAACTGCATGCATTCCTAGAAAGTTTGTATTTTAGGGGGTGTTATCTTAAGATATTATGATAAATAATTAGTTGATCTGTAGTCACCACAAAATAAATGTAGTGTCTTTGAAGTTATTCTAATTATACGCTCCAAAAAAAATCAATGTAACAGTAGTTTTGGAAGCAGAGTGTTTTTTTCTGATTGCTTTTTTTGGCTTCACCATCTGTTGGTTTGACATTCACAGCTCTTGTTGGCTGTCTGACTGGATGAGTGGAGTACTATCTTGCAGATCATAATAACATAATCACGTTCCCAAACGACTAACTTAGAAATGCCGGGTTTCCATGGCTCTGCTTGCTAATATGGTGAGATGAGACCCAGAGGTTAGTGGAGATACAAGGTTAAAGGTCAGGTACCTACAGTATGGGAACACAGTGACATATTAAAGTGCCTGTGTGAATTACCTTCATGTAAAACCATCTCCTGCATGTGCCTGTTAGAAGGATTTATAGACACGCTCTCAGAAACAAAAAGGAGAATCCCTCAACTGGCTGTCACACATAAGAGTAGTGTAGCCATTACCTAATCAAGTCCTCCCACTCAAATACATGCAAATCCATCACATGATGTACACAACAAGCGTGCATGTTTGCATGTACTTATCGATATGGATTCATGGGATGCTGTTAAGTGCTTTAGGTGGATTCTTCTTTTTCAGATGAGAGGAGAAAAGCATTCATACCCACATATAGAAATTTGAAGCTTGCGTTGATTGTACAGAGTTAAGCTCTGCATATTTGGATAAGTTCAAACCCTGGCTTAAAAAGCAAATCACAGTAAAGCATAATAAATCTATGGCATCGTACTGAAATCTATCTTGAGTCTGAGGAAATTAAATTTCTGTCCTTAATACCTGGACAGGGGGAACATCATGTACAGTATGAGAATTATTTTGGAAGCATAATGTACAAATATCAATGGAGAATTCTGCATTAAATCTACACAACATATTTAATTGCACATGTCCAAATGACTGCAGAATGTAACCTTAAGAAACAGATAATATACTCATGTTATACTTAAGCCACCAATGAAAAAGTATAACACTCACTGGCAAAGTCTCACACACATATACAATGTGTTTGGCTCCAACCTCCCACCCACCACTGGGACTTGATTTAAATTTGGCTCTGGATGCGATGCATGATGCAATAAACTGTGCAGATGCCACAGAATCTCCACACTACGACAAATCCACTTAGGTGTTTCCCTCATCTTCTCTGAATAATGTGGGCAACCACATTCTGATGTTTCAGTGGAGCCCATTTACTTTCATGCAGATGAATTGGCCGCAGTGATTGGCAACACACTTCAAAAAAGATGCGACTCACCAAAAATATAACTGCATTACTTTCCAGATTACTTGTCAGCAAAAGAAACCAGGAAACCCACAGAGAGCGATGTCTGATCTCCAGCATATCGACATTATCACCACACATGTCTGAGTGTGTGCGTGTGTGTGTGTGTGTGTGTAGATTTTCAACAAAATGCACAGAGATGTGATTGATTTTTGAATTTTACTTGAAGAATTGAAACATTTCACTGTTTTCAGTTTGTACCTACTGCTTCCTTCTTCTTATTCCTCTGAAGCTCACAGATGCAGTGGTGGTGTTTTACTGCCCCCTTCTGGTTCTCTGGTCTTTGTTAAAACATTCATCTCTTATACATCATAGGGATTTGGGGGATTTTGTTTTATCAGACAACATCCCTTATTTTAACCATGCCCAAAATTGAATTGATTTGGTAATACCCTACCTCCAAAAACGGAGAAACAAAAAAATCATCCAGATCCGTTCACTACTTTTTCCATGTTGTGAACAAACAATGACCAAACATGGGTGAAAAGTGTAGACTGTATGTTGACATGGACAAGGCAACGGCAGCTCAAAAATGAGGCCAATGCAAATCTCTTGATGGTCACTAGATGCTGGCTCCAAAAAACTCCAACTGACTTCAATTTTAAAAACCCTCATTTTCTATCTACACATACGCAGTTGCACATTTTTTCCACAAGTCATCCTGATGTCATTAGCTAAGTTCAATCTTCTTCTCTGTGATCTGGTGGTCCATCTGAAAATCATCATTAAGTAGATGTTAAGCTTCAAACAGAGAAAGACTGAGAGGTGTGGTTAGTTTGATTGACAGAACTCGAGTCTCTGTCTCTGTTCTCACTTGGCTACTTGCATCTGTATCAGGTTATGGGATCACAACTGGACAGTGCTACACAGTGCTAAGGAAGAGTGTGAAATACCACCAAAACACACTGAGAGACACCCACTCAAACCAGATGTGGAGGTGGTTTGGAAAACTTGTGACCACGTACCCTTTGTAATGCGAACGCTAACATGTTCTGATACGTCCCTTATGAGAACGTAACAGGAAGTACGTCAATGCAGGGACATGCAGCATAAATACACTGGAGAATTTGTTTGTCATGTATGAACAACTGTGGAGATGACTGGAGATATCCATAGATGGAGTGCAACTGAAACAAATATGCTCCTATTGATGTGAGTAGAGGACAGTATCCAAAAGAAATTGGACGACTCATATCTCAACCGTGCGATTTACGAAGAGATTTTGCTGCGATTGGACAAAAACGACTCTAAGTGTAAATGGCAGCGATGCAAACAAAAAAATCACACACTTAAAGCTGACGTAGAGATGGACAAAAGATATCGACAGTAAATCAGGGAGAGACAGAACAGCATGACTGTCCATCTTTCTCAGCAGAGATCTCCAGCTTTGCAATGACTGGTAAGATTGAGGAAGAGCCAGCGGGTGAAAACAATGAAGATACTGGATTCAATAAATGTAGAGTCAACATTAGGCTTCAAAAAGAGGAATATTTAGGGGATGGTTAGTTTGATCAACAGACCAGACCTGAACTCTGTCTCATCCATATTGGGCAGTATCATCAGGTTCAAGGGTCAGACTTGCCTCTTCAATCATCCCTTCATGTACAAATATGGCCACTTCTGGCTTTTTAAAATCCACCAGGGTAACGTTTAAATGCCAAACTCCTCTTCTTATATACAGTCTATGGTTGATAGGAAGGATTAAGTCAAATGTCAGAAGGACGTCAGTTTCCAGCAAGCTTCTCGTCCACAAACCAACGGGTGATGTCACATTTACTTCGCCTATAATAGGGGTGTCCAATCCTGGTTCTCAAGGGTCACTATCCTGCATGTTTCAGATGTTTCCCTCTTCCAACACACCTGATTCAAATGATCAGCTCATCATCAAGCTCTGCAGAAGCCTGATAAAGCTCCTGGTCATTTGAATCAGGTGTGTTGGAAGAAGGAAACATCTAAAACATGCAGGATAGTGGCCCTCGAGGACCGGGATTGGACACCCTATATCTAGTCTATACTATACAGTCCATGGTGACAACACTTTGCTCCTCCTCACAGTGGGTTGCTGGATTCACATGCCTCCCAACTCTAGACAAAACTGATTCCCACACATAGACTTAAAGGATAAATTGAGTAGAGAATGAAGACTTCCTCAGCTTTGATAAGGCAACACCATACGACAATTTGTGGAGTAAACATCCACTCACAAGGTGACACACTCTGACAAAAACGTCCCAGTACTCGTACACTGCAGGTTGTGGCACCAATATAACCAAACACTCATTAATCCAGAGCAGATTATTATATCATTATGAAACTGATTTCCCATTGGTCTGAAGGCTCCTTGGCACCGTCTTCCTGCCGCACCGGGCCTGCTGACTCTGTTCTATAATAGACACAGTTGGGGAGGTTAGGCGAGTTGAACGCATGACAGAGCTAATGGGCGAGGCCGCTGAGAGGGTTTACTGGAGACTGTCAGGTCTCATCCATTCACACAGAGAAGGGGAAAGTGGAAATACAAGGGAAAAAATGGTGATGCTGTGAGAAACTGATGGAGCAAAGTGAAAGGGGATGAAAGGTAGTCAGAGAAATGGAAAAAGAAGAAGGGAAGCTGAAGAGAAAGTTAGAAAAAGACAAACACGTCACACTAAAATGATGTGTTTTCATTTTTGGGCCGATGTATGAAAAGGTATCAGCCCAGGTAATGTGAGCCTGGCTTCTCTCTGTCCCTGCTGCAGGAGCACGGAGACATTTCAAAGTATGGTCTCGGGTACATTTGGATACCAACAGAATCCATGGCAACAAGCTCGAGGCAGAGCAGCCAGAAAAGCCACATTGGTTTAATGCTGGCAGGCCGCTGAGGCGGTGGGCGGGACATCACAAGCGAACCGAAATATTCTGTTAAGAGGTTTATTCATGGCAACATGAATGGGAGAATCAGCTGCAGGGTATCCAAAGTGCAGCGTTACATTCCCCAATCAGAACGGAGCCAACAGCCCGGCTAATGTACAGAAATGTAAACATAAGCACAGGCACTTTCTCACATTATTCGTGGTTGTGTTTACTTGTATTAAGTGAGATGACTATTGGTCCTAGTAGAGCTGGAGTCTGTTTACAGTGTGTTTCCCTGCAGCTATTATGAAAGCAGCGGAGAGGCCATTCCTGCCTGCAGACTGAGGCTCATAAAATATTTAAAGTTCAGTCACCAGCTGGCCCTCAGTTTGGGAGAGGAGTCTGAATAAAGTGGCAGGGTGCTCCTGTGTTGATGCAATATTCTCATCCTGGGACTGTCTTAACCCCATGTGGCTCAACCTGCTTTTTATTTATTTATTTATTTTTTTAAACTAAAGTTTCGAGCTGCCTGCAAAAGGAAATTCAAAGGATGTGTTCGTTAATATTTTCTTTAGGCTGAAAGACACAGTTAGCATAAAGAAGAAGGTTGTATTTTGATTCTGTTCTTTTAATAACTGTATTCTTAATGTTGACCCTTGACCCCAATACAATATGAAAATTTGATGACATGGTTGGACTTAGGAAAAATTTGAGGAATAAAACATGGTAAATGGGCCATTTACATAGCGCTCTCATGACCTTAGCTTGGTCCCAAAGTGCTTTTCAAGGCAACTCATTCACCCATTCACACACACCAATGGTTACAGAGCTACCATGCAAGGCCACCATTGGGAGCAACTTAGGGTTCAGTGTCTTGCCCAAGGACACTTTGACATGTGGACAGGAGGAGCCGGGGATCGAACCCACAATCTTACGATTCAAAGGCGACCTGCTCTACCAGCTGAGCCACAGCCGCCCCAATATATCATAAAATCAATTATTTTGTTTTTTAAATCTATTGTTTATTGGTTCCAATAACCAAAGATTTTCTGTCAATAATCAGCTCAATTACTGGTCTTTGTGTATCTGTCATATATGACACACATGTTTTATAACATATTTTTTTCTGCAAAAGCTGATATCTACGTCAATGTTATGTACCAATATATAACCAGCTGTTTGCAATAAATATTTCTTACTTGTAAAATGTAATGAAAAATGGTGAAGGGACAAAAGAACAAAAGACAAAACTAAAAGTACTGTTTCAACAAGGCTTTGGTTTTTCACAATGTTCAAAATTAGCATGTCCTAATGTGCTGGAGCCTGCTGAATTCAAGTAACCACAACTGCCACAATGTCCCAGTCTTAATTGTCATAATTGCTGCAAACAGTCATTATTCAAAAAGCTCTTATTTCTAAACTGAAGTATCAGAATCTGGCTGAATTTCACTGTGGGCCACATATGAAAAAGCATTTTTGTATTTTTCACCCACAGATCTATTTTGTGACAGCCCTGCCCTCTGTGTTTATTCACCGTATGTTGCAACACCTCGAGGGTCAACTGCAGTTCAAGCTGACACAAAATATCTCCTGTGCTGTCCAGTGGTGGAGTAACTGTGACCATCACGTATTGTATTGTATTTTTTTAAGCAATCTGGCAGAAAAACATCCATAAGGATTTATCAGGTGCTGTCTTATCTTAAATGAGAAAGCAATGATACACAGGAAAAGATCAAACCAGGTTAGGACAGAGTCCTGTGTGCACATAAACAGTCATCTGTGGGTACATCTGAATACACAACATGGGATTAAACAGAGTAACAATGAAGGTGATAGTGAATGACAAGTGACCACACATTTGGCACAGAAACAATGAAACACGAGTAACAAAGCAAAACCAATGGGAGTAAGTGTAGGTGAGCAGAAAACAGCAGAGACCAGCAGACAACTGCAGACTGAGTGACGGGAGCATCGTGGGGGTGGAGGGTCCGTCTGTGCTTGTTAAACTGTGTGGTGGAGCGGGTTCAGGTCTCCAGAGGTTCAGCCAAAGGTTTCCCAGTGAAGGAGGGGGTAAAGCTACGCTCCTGTGTGCAGGAGATACGGTAAACCTCAGCACCAGCGGCCTCCTGGAGGTAATAAACCAAGGTCCAGAAAACACAAGTAAGGAAGTCTTCTAAATATATGCATGCAACACACTGCAAGTATATGTGGCTGTAAAAACACCAGGTGGGTGTAAAAATACACATTGCATAGATTGGTTGTTTATAAATCAGATGTTTAGGGTGTGTGCAGAGGCTTTTATTTTTGGTCAAATGAAAACATATTTTCTAGGGCTACTTTTATCCCTTAAAGTAGTAATATCAACTACAGGCTTTCTTTAAATAATCTCAAATAAGTGACTTTATTGTAAGTGTGTATGTGAAAGTGTGACCAGATTAATTAGTGCTTGGAAATGTCTGATAAAGTTAAACATGCATGCAGGCATTTTACTGCCCTGTAGAGCCAAAAGGTCACACAAAGCTCAGCTGTGTATGATTAATTAACCCATTTCACAACTATCTGAGTGTTAAAATGCTCTTGTTGGTGGCACATTTAGGAGCCACTGACCATTACTGCAGTGTTGTGTAGAGTATTGACACTGCTCTCATTAACCAGCTTGTTCCAATGCCTGACAGTGGTTGCATGGTAATTACAAACAGTTATGTAAAAGCTGATCACTTCTGAAACTGCTACTTCACTATGTTGTGTTAATTGTATTGTATATGAATATAAAACAATCATAACAACAGGAAAATGTCTGTTTAAATCAGTAATTCATAGATGCAATGAAGCATGTTGAAAATTATATTTAGGCTGCGGAGATAAATATCTATACAGCAGATTAATCTGGCGATGTTTACCTCACAGTTACCCCTTCTCCACCAAACAGGTTCCAGGGCCAGTTCCTGACTTAGCCCCAGTTTGTTGTGTTTCCACCGCTGTGAGAACCGGGCCCAGCTGCTAAAACAGGGGCCACCTCTGGCCCCACTTCCTTGCTGGGCCAGACTTAGCACCGATTAAGCAGCAACTACACCAGGAGCTGGAGGAGCGACGGTAGAAACACAGCTAATGATAGTAGAAGAATAAATACCCAACGTAGCAATGCAAAACTCTTTGTTAACTCAATCATGTTGTAACTAGAATATCTGCTGAAAACTATAATGTTTTCATTGACTGATAGTAACAGGGTAACAGTAGTTTGTTAACAGCAGCTAGCAGGTTGTTGTGAACCGGCTAGCAAAGCAAACCGGTTCATAGGAGAAACGGGATCTGAACCAACTAACCACCAGGACTAGCACCAGTTCTTGTTTGATGGAAAAGGAATAACTTACCCCTTTTCCTTTTTGAGTGAGGTCAAACCAGTATCTTCTTTATTCTAGTGAATTAAAACCAGTGTATTTATTGACTCCAGTACAGAAAATCCAGTTAAGCTCCTTAACTTGATTTCATTTATCATATTTTTATTCTGCTGCTGCTGCTTCAGAGAGATGCAGGTACAACAGATGGAGGAACAGTGGAGATTTGTTTGTGTGTTGTTCACAGTGACACACGAATGGATAATGTAGATATTGAAAAAAAAAAGTTCCTGTGATAGACTCATCAAGTCAAACACACTGATGCTTCTCCCAGCTGCCACTGTCTGCTAAAAATGCAAATCAGTCAACAATCATATTTGTAAGAAACTTCAATGTGACATTTAAGAATAATAAACCAATAAAAAAACAACCACACTGATATGTAGGGACTAAAAGTTGTTCTCATACAGTCACTTAAAATAGACACATGCATCTACAAGCACACAAACACACAGTTGACCTTTCAGCTGGCTCCATATGTTCTGATGCTCGTCCACGTGGGAAACACACTGGCTGTGTTCAGGGGGCTTAACTTGAACTAATGGTTTTACCTCGGGGAACGAATGGCATCGTGCCAGGTTGTTAAAGTGCAGCTGTAACTGACCAGTGAGGTTTGTGCCCACACACACACACACACTCTCATCAGCACACATATGAAGACCCAAACAACACCATCATCTAGTCTCTAACCCTAAAACACAAACACTGTTTCCTTTAAGGTTTGCACTGTTGGTTTGGACAAAACAAGATCTCAGAAGACAGATCATTGAGAAATAAACAATTGATAATTAAAATAACAGTTGTCATTAGTAACTAGGAGAAGTTTTCAACATCCCTTTGAGGCGTGAAGACTTGATATTGTACATCATATTCTAAAAATGTGGTTAATATCTAGACGACAAACAGGAAACTGATCCCAACAACAAACAGAATATATCTGTAAGCATTTGTAGTAAAATGAAATGAGCATCTATTATAGAGAATGCATCCTTTTTGTACTTAAGTGACCACATCCACACACACACACACACACACACACACAGACTGTAACTAATTAGCGGACTGTAAAAACAGACCACACACCAGCCG
>OOFC01030000.1:0-13587 GCA_900323345.1 Pseudochromis fuscus | reverse complement strand
AGGTAAGTTGGGAGAAAGTTATTCGGTTCGGACGCCGCAGGAGAACCGAACCGCTGCGGGTCCGCGGGGCCTTTCACAATAAAACTCAGCGGGCAGCTTAAGGTTCCTCTTCCCCTTAACCTCGCTCCTCGTCCGGCTTCTCCCCCAGAGTTCACCCCGCTGAGAAGACCCACAGCGGGTTTAACTTTTGCGGGAAGTTTGAGGACAAAATTCCACCCGAGAAATAATCATTTAAAACTTCTTTTTAATATTTAAAACTATTAAAACAGAGGAGACCCGGATGGAGGAGGTTCGGTGGTCGTTAGCATGCTAAGCTAGCTCCCGGACTGCTTCCTCTTTTTAAAATCTACAGAAACATTTACTCATACTGTAAAGGTACATACGGTACAGCTGGTTTATGGACCCTGAGCAGGGAGAAAAAGATAAACCAGGACCCGGACTCTTAGTGGAACAGCTGGTTCTGGTTCTGACGGGACTTGGGTCAGGATCAGCTTTAACTCGGTCACTTTGTTTTCACAAGTCAGATCTAAATTCTGTTCATTGAGGCTGATGATCCGATGAGAAACACTCATCTTACAGTAACTTATTAGTGTCCTGCTTCAGATTTGTTCCTCTGTGTGAAGGGCTTTATTTTGAAATTTCCCCTCCTTGGAAAGTTAAATGTTGTGTGTGTTTACTGGTGTTAATGGCCACCAGTAAAAAGTAGGAGAACAGTAAGAAAACTGGAGGAACTGAATGTCAGCAGATCAGTTAAAGCAGTTTGAACATCAGTAAATATCCACTCATTCATTCATTCATTGATTCATTCATTCATTCATCTTCTGCACCCGATCATCCAGCTGGTGGAGGTCAGCTGGAGCCTGTCAGCTCTGGCAGTGGGTGAGAGGCGGGGTCCTGGACAGGTCACCAGCCAATCACAGGGTTAACACACAGAGACAGACAACCATCCACACTCACACCTATGGTCAGTTCACATCAGGTCACCTACCAGCAGGTCTTTGTTGCTGTGAGACCATAGTCTGACCACTGCACTGTGCTGCTTCATATCTAATAATATGAATTAATGATGACGATGATGATGATGATGATGAACTGATCAGTTCTGAGCTGCGGCAGTTTTATCACAATTTCCCCTCAGAAATTTCTGTTGGACAAAAAAACTCATGAAGAACTTTTTTAGTTACTTTATCAGAATAGAAGTGTCAAGCAGAATGACTCCTGTCTCCTGTCTCCTGAGTCCTGTCTCCTGTCTCCCGAGTCCTGTCTCCTGTCTCCCGAGTCCTGTCTCCTGTCTCCTGAGTCCTGTCTCCTGTCTCCCGAGTCCTGTCTTCGATCACTTCTCAACACATCGTCTATCTATCTGATCAGAGATGTGAGGCAGATGTAAACATCAACACTGACCTCAAATATAATCTGATTCCTGTTCAGACCTGATCGGATCGGTATTTGGTGGGTTGGACCAGGGTCTGGATCACTAGTTGGTCCTGGTCTGAGGACTGGGGGACCAGGATCTGGATTGGTTGCTGGCCCTGGTCTGAGGATTAGGGAACCATATCATCAGAATACAGAATTACTGAGGATGTTTGTTTCTGCACAGTCAGCTGATCACATGACCTGGAAACACAATTACACACTTTTACACAAATACTGTGTGTGTGTGTGTGTGTGTGTGAGAGAGAGATTCTGCTGTGACTGAACAACACAAGCACATTGTGTTACTGAAGGTCACATGTTGGATTTTATCAGCAGCTGTCAGGGTTGTGTTGTGTTGTGTTGTGTTGTTGCTGATGTGGTGTAACTGTTGAGTTTCTTCTGACACACAAAGAGGAAGTGGTGTCACTAAACATAGTTGATCTGTTAGAGATGGTGGAAACAGGAGGAGGTGTCACTCTGTGAAAACCTGAGTGGGTCCATGATGTTGATGTTGATGTTGATGATGTTGATGATGATGATGATGTACCTGTGTCCAGGTGTTCGCTGCTGGGACGTGGATCTGGAGGTTTCTGTTCTGGATCAGCAGCTGAAGCTCTTCGTGTCCCGACACTCTGCCTTCCTGTCCGAAGACATCCGAGGTACCAAACACTGTCCCTGTCTGTCTGTCTGTTTCTGTCTGTCCCTGTGAAATGTCATCACTCGCAGCCCGACCTCTGTTCCAGGTCCCTGTACCATCTCACCAAGACACCAAATCCCTGGATGTGAACTTGCTCTGCCCATTTATTGGGATGCATTGGTACAGTGAGGTATCATCAGAGGAATATTGGAGGAGAAAGTTGACACTGTTGTGACTGTTATGAAGTATCAGAAGTTTGCAGGAGAGAAATTAAACTAGAGATCTGTGGTCACTTTATCCAGTTAGTGCTGGTAAAACCCTTGTTAGGCCCAGGTGTTAGCCTAAGCCCAGACCCTCCTCCAGGTGTTAGCCTAAGCCCAGACCCTCCTCCAGGTGTTAGCCTAAGCCCAGACCCTCCTCCAGGTGTTAGCCTGAGCCCAGACCCTCCTCCAGGTGTTAGCCTGAGCCCAGACCCTCCTCCAGGTGTTAGCCTGAGCCCAGACCCTCCTCCAGGTGTTAGCCTAAGCCCAGACCCTCCTCCAGGTGTTAGCCTAAGCCCAGACCCTCCTCCAGGTGTTAGCCTGAGCCCAGACCCTCCTCCAGGTGTTAGCCTGAGCCCAGACCCTCCTCCACCGATGGACCATTTATGTAAATGGTTGTGTTTGTGCAACAGACAGTGGGCGGGATCTGTTTAGTTCCTGATCAATCAGCTGAGTGTTGTTGTTCCTCAGAGGTTCTCTGTGTCTCTGAGGTTCTGTTGTAGAACATTTGCTGCTTATAGATCAGTTGGTGACATCATCAGAGACAGTCCTGCATCCTCTGGAGGACTGACCCCTGAGTCCCTTGTCATTGAGCAACGTCCCCTCTCTTCCTGCTCCTGCAGTGCATGCTGGGAAACCCTGTGCCACAGAAAACCAGAGGTCACCACGGCGCCACCAGGTTTCTGTTAGACAGACGGCTGCTGTCTGAGTTAAACACACAAATGTGCACACAATCAGCTGATGATCTGCTGAACACTGCCTGCAGACACACACAGAGACAGACACAGAGCAAAATGTCCCTGAGGGGACTCCACTCAGAGACATTATTGGTGTCCTACTGCAGAGAACATAACTCCTCCTGTAGAGTTTCTGTTCAGTTCACGTGTTGATGTGTTGTTGTTCACATGTTGACATGATGTTGTGTGACTGTGCTGTCTGTCTGTGGGTTGGTTGCAGGTCAGCGGACTCTGCAGCACAGTGGAGACGTCCTGGACACTCAGGTGGTGGTGAATCCAGAACACAGCTTCGTCTGCTCAGAGGTGAGGAGGAGACAGGACTACCTGTGAGCTCACTTCCTGGTTCCTCAGTAAACAGGTGGTTTCTGATCTGTGGAGCTGTCTGATGGTGGCGTGTTAAAACAAACTGCTGTGTTCCTGTTCTGCAGTCAGCTGATTGGTTCGTGCAGTCAGGTGTTGACTAAAGTGTGTCCTGCTTGTTGTTCAGGTTCGGCGGCTCGTTTGCAGCTCGTCTCGACACAAGCTCCTGGTGGTGGCGGGCCAATGTGTTGCGGACAGCGGCGCAGTCGTGCTGCAGAAAGGCTGCTTCTCCCTCCAGGACTTCATCCACATCTTTGCTGATGAGGAGGTCAGAAATGCGTTCTTGATGTTATGGTAGAAACCACGACAGCGGTGCTACAGAGGTGCTTCCTGTTTGTGTTGGCAGGTCAGCGAGCTGCTGAGTTTGGCAGACCCGGCAGTGAAGTCAAGCCTCACCCTCAGCTGTCCGGACTTTGGCCTTTGGAAGGACTCGGTGTTGGACAAACACAACCTGCAGGACTTCATAAACATCCGGATCAACCCTCCACTCGTCCTCCCAGAGATGGAGGGTCTGCAGGAGTTCACAGAGTACCTGTCTGAGTCTCTGGAGCCACAGTCCCCCTTTGACCTCCTGGAGCCGCCCGGGACCGTGGGGTTTCTGAAACTGTCTCGGCCCTGTTGCTACATCTTCCCCGGTGGCAGGGGGGACTCCGCCTTCTTTGCTGTTAACGGTTTTAATGTCCTGGTGAATGGCGGCTCTGATCCTCGTTCCTGCTTCTGGAAACTGGTTCGACATCTGGACAGAATTGACTCGGTGCTCCTGACCCACATCGGTGTGGACAATCTGCCGGGGCTCAACAGTCTGCTGCTGAGGAAAGTGGTTGAGCAGGATGAAGACTCTGCTGCGCCCCACACCGAAGAGGACTGGATGAAGAACCTCATATCCCCTGAGATTGGGGTGGTTTTCCTCAATGCTCCTGAAAGACTGAAGTCCCTTCAGGAAGATCCAGGTGAGCTCCGGAGCTGTGACCAGGCAGCTCTCACTCTGCAGCATCTACAAAGACTGGCTATCAAACCTGAACCGCTGAGCCGGTCCAATGGACCCAATATAGAACCAGTAATCTTGTTTCAAAAGATGGGAGTTGGCCGTCTGGAGCTGTACACACTGAATCCAGTCAGCGGCAGTAAAGAGCTCGAAGCTTTTTTGCAGTCGTGGCCAAACAATGGATCGAATGTTAAGGGCTCTGACCTTCCTACACCATGCCTTGTTTCCATTTGTGCCCTGCTGGTCTGGCATCCATCCAGCCCCCAGGAGAAGATTATCCGGGTTCTGTTCCCGGGGTGCACACCACAGACCAAAATGCTGGAGGGACTTGAAAGACTCAAACATCTGGATTTCCTCAAACTCCCCTCAGTATGTTTGAAGGACCTTGAAACATCCAAAACCGAAAAGCAACCAAAACGTGCAGAGAGTCGGGAAAGCCTTAAGTCCCAGTCCAAGGACCTCCGACCAAGTACTGCCTTACTGAAGGACAAAGCTGGACGAGTTGACGTTAAAAAAACTGAGATGAAAATGAAGCCTAAGGCAGCTGGTGACACCACACCTAAAGAAAGAAAGGACATAGAAGAAAAGGCAAAAATGAAGGAAGTGGAGGCTAAACTGAAGCCAGTGAAACCTGAGAAACTCATTCCAAAGAAAGATGCATTGAAGGACGAGAAGAAGGAGGTGAAGAAGAAGGACGAGAAGGTTCCTGCTGCTGTAAAGAAGGAGGAGGGTGCAGAGAAGAAGAAAGAAGTCACAAAGAAGGAAATTGTAAGTACAAAACCAAAGAAGGATCTTAAATCTGAACCAAAAAAAGACCTCAAGAGAGACTTGAAAACAGACGAGAAGAAACCTGCGAAGCCTGTTGGTAAAGAAGTGAAGAAAGCAACAAGTGGAGCTTCCAGTGCAGTGTCGACGGCGAGCACAGAACAAAGAAAAGGTCCAGGAAAAAGTGGGACTCTGAAGAAGGATGGGACCCTTCCAAAGAAGGACACATTGAACAAAGGGACCAAAGGTAAACAGAGTTCGAAGGAAGCAGATCGCTCCAAGGTGTCTACGCCTGAGGACATGACAGCTGAATTCGAACGACTTCGGATGGAAGATGACAATGGGAATTGTGGTCCAAAGACTAATGGGAACCAGACCCCAACCTTAGAGAGTCCAGAGACGTTCCGCTGCACAGAGATGGACATGGATGTGGGCATCGCCTCCTTGCCTCTTGCCAAAACACCAAAAGGTGAACTCAGTGTTAACTTTGACCTCACTCCCACTGCTTACCAACCGGTGGGAGAGTCCTTAAATAGGCCGGATGTCTGTGCAGGCTCAGATGAGAAAACTCTGGAGCTGGTCTCTCCTGCAGATTCTGCCCCAAACAGTGCTGGACACACCCCCTTCCATCACTCGACCGAAGAGGACACCGGGGGTTTGGGTAAGGATAGCAGCCTGGAGGCCAGAGGATCCAGCCTGGGCTTCGAGGATTATAACCAGGGAGGTTCCTGCAGGACCTCGGACCTCAGCTCCTTGAGGGAAGGCCTGGAAAACTCTACATCATCTCAGGACAAGCAGTCCAGCCTCCTGACCCTCAGCCCATTCAAGGACCTGATGCCAGACTCCTCCCCCACCATGACCTCGATGCCTGCAGAGGTTGGTTCACCTCACTCCACTGAAGTCGATGAATCCCTTTCAGTTTCTTTAGAGCAGCTGCTGCCGCCTCCTGCAGCTTCACCCAAAGTTTACTCCAATGGACACGTTGGTGACTCAGATCCCAACACGGCGATGCTCTTACCTCTGAAGTCAGCTCATAATGGCCGCTGTGGATTGGAGGACCACATCCATGGGATGTCTGAGCTCATCTCAGATGTTCCACATGATGTGGACCTCTGTCTGGTGTCCCCCTGTGAGTTTCAGCACCCCAGGACTCCAGAAAACCACCAGCAGCACATCAGTCCGGGCCTTGCCACTGCCACCTCACCGGACCACTCCGACAACAACAACCAGTCCTGGGATCAGAGCAGCAGTGACGGCCCATCAGCCTACAGTCAGGAAACACCGCCCACATCGGTCAGCGACTCCCTCCCAACAGCAACAGACTCGGATGTTCCCCCTGGCACCGAGGACTGTCCCTCTATCACCGCAGACACTGACTCTGAAGATGACTCCAGCGGCCTCTTCCCACCAAGTCATCCACAGGATCCTCACTTCACCCACCGAGGAGGGCAGCTGTCCTCCCACGACCCACCTCCTGCCCCGGTCAAAGACCTGCCCCCCTTACCAACTCCACCTGGAGCCTGCATGGCTGACACAGAGGCCGACAAAAACCTGAAGAGTTCAGCCTCCAGGACTAAGAAACCAGCAGGGACGCTGCCGAAGGCATCACAGAACGGAAAGATGAAGGCCGGCAGTTTCACAGGGTCCCTGAAGATGGCTGCCAGCCTCGAGACCAAGCCATCATCCCGAAGTTCACTGGGTGGCTCCAGGATCGGAAAATCATCCCCCTCAGGTAGGCCTGAAAGATCGAGCCGGGATCTGTATCGCATCATTATTTAACTCTGCTACTTAATTACAGAAGGTTCTAGTTAAAAACACAAACATGGCTGGAGCATGAGGTGGCAGCAGGTTACCACGGTAACCCTGAAGCTCAACATTAGGGGAACATCTGTACATCCAGCTGGTCAGACGTGGAGTTTTATTTTAATTCAACATGAACCCATCGGTATGTTGAACACCTTCGTGACGGTGTTTCTGTTGAAGAAAAATAACTTAAACAATTCACTGGGATTATCTTGACCAATTATTAGAACCCACACATTAATTCATATAAGTTCTTGTTGAGTTTTGGCACCTGATCCCAGAGAACCCAGTCTGTAGGAGAACCATTGGAGGATGTTTACTTGCAGCTTTTTTTCTGCTTGTCTGATGGTTGTAAAGATTAAAGTTCTTATTTTGATTGGAGGAAACTTTCAGATCCAATCAACCTGCACATTATTGAGCTTCAGTTTATTGGAGTGTGAACAGACTGCTGTAAATCCAGCGGTAGGTTTATTAGCAGCTGAATAACTTTATGTAAACACAGTACAGGTATAGGTGTGGCACACAATGTCGCACAACAAACACATGGAAATAAAAACTGAGATATTCCTGAAGATTGAGACGTTTTGAAGTTTGACAAAATGTTTTTGATTAAAAATTCTTAAATTTTTATGATGTTACTTCACCAGCTAACCGGCTAGCAGCTTAAGAATTCAACATCCAGTGAGACCAGGACATGAAGTTTGAACTTTTTGTAAATCCATCCCGACAAAGGTAGCAGCAAAATGAACAGACTGTTTCTCCAGTTTAGTTCTGACCCTTGGGACAGACGGTGAGAAAACATCCTGAGAACCAAGACGCTCGGTTGCAGATCTCCTCTGACTAATGAAGGTCAGAAGGTAGGAAGGAAGAAGACCAGGAAAAGCTTTGTGAACAAGAACATAGCAATGATTTAGTCTACGTGTACACAAAGACCATCAGAGCCCCGTGGTACACATTATCCAGAGCATGTAAACTCTGAGGCAAGGCATGTATGTATAAAACAAAACCATCATCCTGGATCGACGTCAGAGGAGCAGCAACCAGCCTCTTTCTGGATTCAGTGAAAGTCAGGACTAGAGATAGAAACCCAGTTTGGGCCTTTTTTACCAGTTGATGAATATGTGGAGTAAATGAGGTTCATTGATCAGAAGATATGTGGAACATGAGTCAGACTCAACCTGTGAACAAAGTAACAGTGTGAGGCAGGATCTGTGGCCTTGTGGTGCATTTACACTGGTACCTACTCACTTCGCTGCACCTCAGATCGCTCAGGATCGGCCCCTCGGTTGTATTTACATTGCTGAGGATCGTCCCTCCTCCGTGCAGCTGGCCGTCATTCATGATGTCATCTTTTATGCCATTCCTTCCTTTCTGACTGCCCCGTCCAGCTCCTGCTGAATGTTCTCATCAGCGACTAATGACAGAAAGGTTTGCAGCTCGTCCTGAGTCCATGGGGCAGGATTTCTAGCAGCTGCCATTTCTCTTCTTCTTGTTATTTCAAACACGCCTGCACGATTTGCCGAAGATTTAAAAATGGCGTGTTTGCGAGGACAGATTACGTGCCGTGCAGTGATGACGCAACAACCCAGTGGCGATTCCGACCAATAAGATTTTAGTACCTTCTCCGACCTGAACAGGTACTATTCTGGGAACCGCAGGAGAGGAGGTACGAGAAGTTGTACCAGGTACCAAGGTCCAGGGACTTTTTTACCAGTGGAAATGCTCCAAAACCGGAGCAAAGCGAAGCGAGTAGGTACCAGTGTAATGCGCCATTTGTGTTGGAGAACAACAGGACTTTAGTTTTGTCTGCGTCTAACACAAGTTTTAAATCATAAAAGTTCTGCTGAACAGTGTTGAAAAACCAGCTGTAACTGAGCAGCGGCTGGTTTTAAATGAGCAACAATCTAATGAACTCAGATGTTAACAATTGAAACAGCTAACAAGCTAACGGACTGACCAGATATCAAGCTACCTCATTATAATTTTAGAAGCTAACAGATTAACAAAGTAGCTAACAAGATAACCAGCTAACCAGCAGACAACAATCAGAAGGGCTAACGAGTCGGCCTGCTGCCTGCTCTCAGCTCCGACCTCCTCCACCCCCGCCATGTTTTTTGTTGTCAGACTTTGGACTAAATCAAACCATCTCTTTGTTCTGGTGTCAGGTCCCAGAGCTCCAGGCTCTGCTGGTTCCGAAGGTCCCACCATCTACGTGGACCTGGCCTACCTGCCTTCTGGCTCCGCCTCCTCCACCGTGGACCAGGACTTGTTCAGACGGCTCCGCTCGGCGTACTACATCATCAGCGGAGACGACCCGGTGAAGGAGGCCTCCATGAGGAGCATCCTGGACGCTCTGCTGGACGGGAAGAGCAGCTGGCCAGACATCCAGGTCAGACAGAGACCACTCACTCTGCCATTATCACCGTCCTGGCTGTAAACCTACTCTCTGATTGGTCTGTTTCCCACCTCTGCCCTCAGGTGACACTGATCCCAACATTCGATTCGCTGGCAATGCACGAGTGGTACCAGGAGACCCACGACCGGCAGAGGGCGCTGTCCGTCACTGTGTTGGGCAGCAACAGTACCGTCGCCATGCAGGAGGAGACCTTCCCCGCCTGCAAGGTCGAGTTCTGAGGCCACACCCACCACCAAGCCAAGCCCGCCTCCCCTGTGAGCAGGGGAGACTTCATATTGTCACCACGGTTACGTCCAGCTCCGCCTCCTGTAACTGAGACGTTTTAATGAGCATGCTCCATTAGAAAGTTTAGTCTACAGTTCCCTCACCTATGTGACATCATCACGCCTTCGGTTCACCTGAGAGCGAGTGTTAGCACGTTAGCAAGTTTTATTTGTTTATCCTCAGACACACACTGACCAATCAGACTGAATCTGGACCACCCTAATGAAGGCCTCAGCTCAGTGTTCACACTGTAAACCTGATGAATCCCAAGTCGGAGACATGTCACGTGAGTGTGTTTGTGACAAAATCCAGTTTTTAACTCTTGTAACAAACAAATGTTTTATCTTCCAGTGAAGTTTTTAAATTGGATTTAATTTGAATTTTTATCAGTTTTAAGGTTCTGAACTTTATCTAAACTCTCAGGTTTTCACGTTGTCGTCACAAAGTTTTAATCCCACGCGAGTTGATGATTTATGATCCTTGTGGACACGTCTTTACTTCAGTCTGTGTCTCATCACACAAACAGAGTCTGGGTTTCATGGTCGTCTTCACGTTGTAGCCACGTTGTTTTACGTAGTATTAATCATAACGATCTTCAAATAGGACTGTGGCTTTAAGTTGGTCACATGATTCAGGGGGTGTTGCTCAGATGTCACTTTAATGTAAAATGATGTCACCAGAACAAACAGCTTCTCTGAATATTCTCCCTCCTCGCTGCTTTTACTTCTCACCGCGGTGACGTCATCACGGTGACTGTTGCTCAGTAGATTTTATCTCTATCATTTTTTTCTATTCTTGCTGTTTGCTGGAAGCTTGTGCTGCAGCTCCGCCCACCTGACCATGTGACCCTGAGCGTCCTCTGAGTACTGGTTTCCCATCAGGCTGTTGTGGGAGCTGTGGTCCTGCCCGAGACGCTGAAGCTGCAGCACAGTCGCTCTGATTACTGATCCACTTTGTTCCTTCGTTATTATTTTTATATTTTTTAAAGTTTGACTGAAAATCAAAACGCGATGAAAACAAACACATTTCAACCTTTAACTTATTTATTTAATTTAACTTTGTTTGTACGACTTCTTTTCAAACCCAACCATGCCGTGAGTCCGAAGTCCGGTACGAGCCACTCGCTGTCGCCTTGACCAATCACAGCTCAGTATTATTGCATCTTTGATTCTGACATGAGGGACTGTTCAAAGACCAGTCGACTGTTTTTAAGACCGATGCAGCAAAACAAGAACAGTGAAAACCAAATGGGATTTTCTTGCCGTGTTTTTTTCCCAGAATATTTTAATTCAGGTTAAATTCAGGAAAATTTGGAAATTTTTCTCTTTTTTTTTTCTGGCAATTTTACCTTTTTCTTCGAACATCTTCAGAATTTCTGCGTCACACTTATTGTTGTTCAGACTGATGAGTGATGTCTGTACGTCAACAATCAACCAGCTGAAGGATTCAGACAAGAAATAGTTTAAAGTTTTCCTTGAAAAACACACACAGATAATTTGTGTAGCGAAACACTAACTCCAGTGATTGTCTTTCAAAATAAAAGTAGCCCTTTAACAGAGTGTCTGTGATGTGTTTTATTCTGAAGTTGAATAGTGATGATGAATGGTGTTTCTGGTTTTCAGCAGATGAGACATTTTGTCAAAATAAAACCAACATGAATATTTATATTAGTTTATTTAGACAAACAAAGATGGTTCTGGTTCTTGAAATATCTCTTGAGAACCTCAGCAGAACCTGAAGCTGCTGCTGCAGGTGGATGCTGCCCCCTGCTGGACTTTAGGCACAAACACAGCACTGACTGTGGAGCTGAAGAACCTGATCAATCACTGATTGGTTTCTCTGTCGGAGCTGGATTTAAACTCCTGGAAGTTTCAGAGAAGTAACCGACTATTGTCTGAGCTCTTATTTTGAAAGAGGAAGCTTTTGATGAGCTGTTTATAGAAAGGACAAAGCAACAGAGTCTGAAAAATGAGGCCAATGCAGAAGTGTAAATGTAGTGTAATACCACCAACAGCCACTAGGTGCTGCTCCAACTGACTTCCATAAAAAATCCTCATCTTCATCCTGAAATATTCATCAATACATTTCTCCACAAGTCATTCTGATGTCAACAGGCCTACGACAGCCTAACGAGACGCCTACAAGCTAACAGGAAGTGACTGCAGTGAAAAGTTGAAGCCACTCGAAGCTGTTTTGACTTCACAGCACTTTTTAACAAGAACCCCTGAGTCCAATAAAAATGGCACGAAGACGAGTGAAGACGTTAACTGCCAACCACTGCAAATCTCTGGCTGAGGGTGAAATCATCCAGGACGGTGTCATGAAAACAGTTGAAAGCATCTGCCCCAGGAAGTTCTCCTGATGTGTACTCCTGCAGCGTGGCAGGTTGAAGATGTTTCAGCAGATATGAAGAGACAGTTGGGACCAAGAGAGCAGAGTTTGACTTATTTTCAATATCCTGTGATGAAAGCACCAATGCATCTGACACTGCTCAGTTCATGTTTTAGAGACGATGAGATGAATGTGACTGAAGAGCTGCTTGACGTAGTGACATGAAACTACCCTGGAACAAAGTCACTGAGATCATTACTGATGGTGGACCTGCATGAAGTGGATTATCAACCCTACTCTGTACCGAGGTGCAGGTCTGTGGGAGTCCCTGAGATCGCAGCAGCCTCTTTTCTCCAGTCTGGGGGGTCCAGAGGGTCCAGGGGGTCCAGAGGGTGCAGGGTGAGCTGGGGACGTCCCACTAAATGTGCTTTTCAATGACTTGCATTTCTGAAACCCTCCCCTGGATGATGTCGTCTTATCTTCCAGTCTGGTTTTTGAATTTTTCACTTCTGTCAATAATCCTGCAAGATTATTATTAGTGCACTCAGATTGGTCATGTATCAGTACCCTGATGGGACATGCAGGATTGTTTCAAACGTAGGTCGGACTAATATCCAACATGCTGCAGGGTGACGGTGCAGTCGTCTGCTCAACCTTCATCAACTGGAAAAATCAGGTTTCAAGAGATTCAAACGTTTGAGAAGAAAGTGTTGTTTGTTTGGCTGAGCTGTGAGAAAACACACGAGGACGAGACTCAGTGAGAGTCTGACTCCTCTGAACCAGACCCAGTCTACATGAGGTCCAGACCTCAGCATCAGCCTCACATCACTGCAGGCCTGACAGGAATACTCTGTAAGATCTCAGTTCATCTCATTGGTTTTGTGTTGGTCAGAATCAGCTATAAATATATTTGGACTTATGTCCCTTTATGTTTTACACTTTGTAGTAAGATGAATGTTGTTCACACACATCCTTACCTCTGATATGTCAGATATCTGTCAGTTTCCTGGTTGTTTCTCAGACAGGTTTGACTTCAGCTTGTATGACCTTCCTGCTGATGTTCACATGTATGAAATGAACGTCTGTCGTTTGCAGTAGTTTCCATGAAATAATTAATTTACTTTGATTTGAATGGTTTGAAGAACGTCAGGCACAACGATTGGTCCTCACACATGTTCACCTCATCACCTCTGACTGTTGTTAAAAACCACCCTGTCTGAGGCAGAGAGGGGGAGGAGTTAGAGGTGGGGTTAGTTTGATTGACAGCTCTGATCTCCAGTGATTTACAGGTGGTTGAACTTGACCCCCTTCAAATACCAAACTCCTGGATCAGACTGAGTCCACAGTCCAGCGGGTGACATCACGTTAGCTGTCTGTGGCTGATGATCACAGCTGGACCAGCTTTCTGGGAGGGGTCTCTGCTGGACCCTGCTGGACTCTCCTGGATTGTGCTTGACCCTGCAGGACTTTACTGGACCCTCCTGGTCTCTGCAGAGCCACCATTGCTGCAGGGAGCTGGAGTTCCCTGCTGTGGGCGGAGCCTGCTCCTTGTGTCCGGCTCCCCCCCATCCCCCCCACCCCCCACCCCCGGTGGGCGGGTCTCCTCTTCCTCGGAT
>OOFC01029998.1:0-10716 GCA_900323345.1 Pseudochromis fuscus | reverse complement strand
GCGAGCCGGGCTGAGGTTAGGACCGGGCAGGTGAGGACGGAGGGATGCAGTCGCCAACGGTGATGGAGGCGGGAGACGAAGTGCTGCAGGTGCTGGAGGTTTGTGAGACCGTAGAGGAGATAAAGGAAGTGATTGTCACCACCATAGAAGAAGACTCTAATACTAACTTGCCTCCAGTGGTCAGCCGTGGACCCGGGTCTAAACAGAGCCAGGTAAGACTGACAGGTCCAGCTGGTGATCCTGACTCAACAGGAATGATGAAGTTGTTGCTCTGCATCCACACTGCATGTTTACTGTTGCTTAATGAAATCATTCGTCAGGATGCAGGCCTGCTCAAGCATTAACTCTGCTTTACACAATAGACCATATGTGTCATGTGACAGTTTTTCATGGGCTGCTGTCCATGTTTGTGCTGTGTCATTAAATGTAGCTGCACAGATTGATATTTGTAGCTGTGGCTGATGTGGAAATTAGACTGTTCCTCCTTTAAGTTTGCTATTGTTGTTAAATTATTTGTAGCAGAAACCTTTAATCTGCCACATCCTCCTGTCTGAGGCACCTCACAGTAGTGCAGTGTCTGGTTTGCCATCACTATAGTTGGGGTAGGGTTAGATTCAGGCTCAAACATCACTCGACTAGAGTTACAGCTTGAGTTAAAATATCCTGCAGCACAAATTTCAAGAATAAATCTATTTATATATTAAGATAAAACTTTATTGATCCCACACTTCTTTTGTTGCAGCAGCAGCATGAACACAGTAAAATACAAAATGCAAAAAGAAGAGAGAATAAATAAATAAACAGGACTATATACACCCTTTACTAATACATAGAGTAGTGCAAATTTAAGCAGTGGATTGTAGCCAATGAGTTGATCACTTACATATGAATTCGATTTGGATTGATGTTGATGATGATGATCTCTTGCTGTAGCTCTGTTTTTGGTCTCCACCAGCTCCAGATTGAAGTATGTTTCATTATGTTCGTTAGCTAATCGCTGACTGTGTCCCCCTGCTGGTTGGAGAGGGAACACAAACAGTGAATTACTCAATTGAAGGAAGTAGATGTGCTGAAAGATGCTAACATGGTCCAGAGATGATGGAAACTACAGAATTAGTTTAGAATTTTCTCTTGGTTATCGTGGTTATGGGCAACACTCTTCATAATACACATTTTAATCCACTGGTAGCAAATCATTGAGGCTGCTTTACAGGGATACTACAGCGATACAGCATAACACACCTGGATCTGGGTCATATAGTGACACACTGATAAAGGTTACATCACATTTGTGTGTTGCTAAATTAGAAGTTTGGTATTCCTCCCTCGTGGTCACCTGACATTTCTGTGCATAATCCACTTCAACCATACTGCAATTTGCCTCTTTATCCAGCGCAGCTCCACTGTCAGTCCCCATTGTCTCACAGTCTTTCCTCTGTCCTGTGAATTAGCAGAGGGAGCTTTTTTTTTTAAGTGCTTCCCTTCCTTGTCCTGACAAGTTCTTGGCAGCCACGCACTTTGTCCGCACAAAGGTGGCTTTAAATGGCTATGAAGAGCTCTTTGGGAATGCATGTTGCTATATTGTACACACACATACACACACACACCTTGCCTCCCAGGAGTGAGCAGAGTGCACTTCTTCGAGCGCCGGGCTTTGTTTGCAGCCCACTTACAGCCGCACAACAGAAACCAGGCTTTGAGTGGTTATTAGATTTACTGCGAGAGACAATAACTGTTATTTACACTCTGATGCACATAAAAAACTCCACTGAAAGCTCTGTAAACGCACGCTAGCAACATAGCATGCAAGGCTGCTATATATACCTGCGCTGAATAGTTTTCTGAGCATCGTACACTAATCGTTTTATAACTGCTTTTTGTGCACAGGTCATTAGCGAGCTGGCACACCCGACCGTTATTTTTGCGAGTTATTTCAGATCTAAGGAAATTCTTCAGGTCATATTGTGCGAAATATGTTGATTCCTCCGACTTTAACTGCAAAAATGAGTCGTTATCTCACCCAGGATCACCACTTTGGCAAAAACAGCTGAAACTGTCATACAATTTATCATGAAAAACACCCTGAAGGCCTTTTGAACGAGGGCCCAACGAGCAGCTCGGTAATGCAATCTGAAGCATCCAAACAAGTGGCTGAGTGCAGTTCAGATGTCTGGCTGGATGTGTTTAAAGCTCAGCAGCTACTGTATCGTGTTGCAGCACTTTAGTTTGCAGCCTTGCCAAAAAATTTTTTATCAAAGAAATACTTTGATGGCACATGCTGCATCTTATCGCTCCCCTCTCGCCATGCCGTTGAAACCGCCTCCGCTCACTATCTGTGGTCGGGTGGAGAGCAATGGAGAGAGTGATTTCCTCGAGAGTTGGCCGCACAGTGTGGCTGTCATGGATGCTTGACTTTGTGCTAGATTAGTGCTCTTTTTAGAAACTGTATTTTCCTTCGCTTTGAATTGCCCAGTGCAATTTTGTTTGCAAGGTTTGGGAGGTGGTTCATAAACTCTGTGTAAAGCAGAGCCAAAGATATGGCAGAAATGCTTGTGGCTGGTTTATGTGCTTCAGTCTTGCAGGTTGATTGTGACACATACAGGGAAACAGTCTTTTGTTGCAGTGTTAGATGTTACTTTGCTACCTCGCCTTGTTTGTGCTGAGGTTTGTGGACAGTTTGTATCATTTGAAATCGATATGCCATATTTCCTGAAATAAAAAACAGTATTCAGATTAAAGCCAGGTCTCTAATAATGATTGGGACCGTGGTTGATGTGAATAAATAAAGGCCGGACCTAAAGCACAGCCAGCACTGAATACCGTATTTTCCAGACTATTGAGCGCACCTGTCTATCAGCTGCTATTGAATTTATCCGAACAGTTTCATGTGGTCCACTCTGACCGGGTCTGATGTGACGAGGCTAAATGTATCAGCGGCACAGAGCTTGCTAGCTTGTAAAAAGCCAACGAGCCTCGTGCCGCTGATACATGAGAAACACCGGTGTTTAAGTTCAAAGTGTCGGGACAAAGTAGCGGCTTATGCTCCGGAAAATACGGTAATTGAAATTTAGTGTTACTGAAAATATTTCAGAGTAAAAGCCAGCTAAGGAACTAACCCCATAAGCCCTGAGCTCTTATTTTGAAAATTCAACTATAGAAAAATACCTGAGACAAGTGGAGTTTAAAAGGTGTCTGTCCACTTAAATGCTCTTAGTGGACTTTTATTTTGAAGGAATTAAAGGTTTCTGTCCACTTAAATGCTCTTAGTGGACTTTTATTTTGAAGGAATTGTTGCGTTTGTGTTAACAGCATAATATCTTTATGTTTTGATCTTCTCCCCTCCTGATCCCCTTTGAAGCATCTAAACAAAGCTTGAACATCACCATACTAATGAAACCTGCTCTGATGACAGTTTATTTATCACAGTGTAGATACAATAAGGCTCTGAACACTAATTGAAGATCTATGGTAGTTAGGTCACCCCTTACCTCCAGCCTCCATGGTAGCCTCAGCTTCACCTTCTTCTGAGGGCTCCTTCAGGCTGAGTTATACATAAGGTTATCCTCTTATTGCAAACTGACTCTGAACCCAATTACAAAATCAGATTTCATTATATTTCTCTCCTCAGTCATTCTGCGTTTAAGCCTCTCCACCCTGGAGGTCCTTAATTTAATTAGATGATAATTCAGCAGAGTTTTCAGATCTCACTCTGCAGGGTGATGAGGATAAGAAGACTTATTGTATTTCTGAAGTCTCCCATGTGTTCCTGTTCGCTGTGGCCTCACAGTGCTGGAGCTGTGACTGACTGGTGGATGTTTTTACAGGTGGACATTAAAAGAAATAGCTTCAGGGGTTAAGTGATTCTTGCAGATGAATGGATGAAGCCTGGGATTGTTCCCTCCTCTCCCTCCTCCATCTCCTCCTTCAGCGGGATGCGAGACCACGTCGTTTCAGATGCATCCGTTATTCATCTGTTTCCAGCGTAACGCCTCATCTCCTCCCAGCAACACACAGGAATTACTTATAAAACCTCGTCTGGCTGCAATAAATCACCGAAGATGTAGGACGAGAGTAGACCTGACAGGTGTGTGTGTGGTCATGACGCACATGTGAGCGGAGGATTTCACATGTTGCACAGTAATCATCTCCAGCCCTTCAACTGGCCTTACTCTCCCCTGCCTGTCTGTCTGGATCAATCCCTCTCCTCGCTTTAATTGGCTGCCTTGTTATCCAACACTTCTGTCGCGCTCTGCCCTTTCTTCTTCTGCCTCATTGTTCCCCCTCTCTCTCTCTGTGTCCTCGCTCTTCCTCTGTTTCACCTAGTTTCACGTGATGAATGGGCCGGGGCCTCCTGCAAGGCTCCTGGTGCTGAACCAGATCAGCCCGTGGTGATTGGTTAATCCCGGGAGGAGATGTGGGTCACTAATGTCTATTTTTAGTGGTGCTGGCAGAGGGGAAGCCCAGGTATAGTAGTAAAGACCCAACAACAACATAGTCCCACATGTCATTCACAGTGAGGGTGATGTGTTGACACTGACACACTGATGCAGGTGTTACTGATAGTTGGGTAGTTGACTGGGTGGACGTGCACAGGGATCTTGGTGCATCCTAACCGCTAACTGCACATGGATGGCAGTGTCAGTCTCACACATCATCCAGCTCATGGTAACACAAACATACCAGACAGGAAGTGGACGCTGCATGGACTCTTCCCGCCTTTCGAACCTTCAGGACCCCAATCCACCCTTTTAAAGGCCTGGAGCCATCATCATCTTCTTCTTTTGGCAAACCGACGAGATGCTCTTGGGATATTATTTTGCAGGTTCGTGCAGTTAACAACACATCTCCTTGTCATTTGCTTTTGCTGCTTGACTCCGCTTGAAAACAATTGGCGCTTTCCCACTACATAGTACCTACTCGACTCCACCCTCTTCTCTTGCCTCTCTTCTTCCTGTTCCTGGCTCAGGTGGTAGAGTGGATCGCCTATGAATCATAAGGTTGTGGGTTCGATCCCCGACTCCTCCTGTCCATGTGTTGAAGTCTCCTTTGGCAAGACAATGAACCCTAAGTTGCTCCCAATGGTGGCTAGCGCCTTGCTTGGTGCATTGGTGTGTGTGTGTGTGTGTGTGTGTGTGTGTGTGATTGGGTGAATGAGTTGCCTTGTAAAGCGCTTTGGGACCTAGCTAAGGTCAAGAAAGTGCTATATCAGGGTTCTGCAATCCTGGTCCTCAAGAGCTACAATCCTGCATGTTTTAGATGTTTCCCTCTTCCAACACCTGATTCAAATGATCAGCTCATCATCAAGCTCTGCAGATGTCTGATAATGATCCTGGTCATTTGAATCAGGTGTGTTTGAAGAGGGAAACATCTCAAACATGCAGGATTGGGGCTCTCTAGGACCAGGGTTGCAGACCCCTGCGCTATATAAATGTAGTCCATTTACCATTTTACCATTTCCTCTTTCACTATCATTACTGATATTCACTTTTGATTTCACCCCTGACAATTTCCCTGTTTTTAATCAACACTTCACAGGTCCCCATTACCCTTTTCATGTTGTGCACCACCTAGCGGCAGCTTGGGAATCCCCACTATAGACTGAACAGTGTTGCCCTCTTCTGGTCAGATATCATCACTAGATCCCATCCTCTGATCTTGCCCAAAATTTAGTCATTTGTTCTTTCACTGATGCCCTATCCCTCCATGAAATATCAATGAGATCTGTTTTACACATGACCTCCCTGACAGCAGCAGCAGTGACATCTGTAACTGTCTGGTTTCATACGAGAGCGTGATGTGTAAAACCATTGATGGAGTTCCTGATAGAGTCCTGAAGCACTGTGTGAATCAGAGCTGTGAAACAAGGCCAGTGAGTGATGAGTGTTGATGAGTGTATCCTGGCCACGAGGCACGAGGAGCCGTGATTCATGTCTCCCGTGGGTGTTGTCGAGGTGCTCTGTGGTCAGAGAAGCACTCTTTCTTACACCTAATCCTTATTGATTTCCTTTCTACACACACACACACACACACACACACACACATGCTTGTCTTCACCAGTGAGACGGCGATCAGACAGGATTGAGACTTGAGAATCTGTCCACAGTCCAACAGGAAGACGCTGAAGGTGTCCTGCTTTGTTTTTACAAACATCTCCCGTGCTGCTGCTGCTGCTGCTGTGTAACTGCTCAGGTATGCTAGCTGTCAGCCCGTGATGATTTGTGAATCTCCGTGTAGCCGAGGCTTGCGGCTCGCCTTTTGCGACGCACTTATCTCTGCTGCAACAAGAAGAAAATAATGAGGTTTAGCTTACTTTAGTTCTCTGTAGGGGATAATTGCTTCGTGTGAATAAACAGCCTGTTGCATAAGCCTCAGTGGAGAGGCTGAGGGCTCTCCAATCTGCCTCCCTCATTATTAATGAAGAGGCTTTCACTGCTCTGTTCAGCAGCTCCAGTCGACTGGACTGAAACATGTGGCGCTCATGGTTGTTTGCAGGTATGTTGAGTTATCGTCAGTATCACTTGTTGTGCTCTTTGAGAATCACTGGACCAGGTTGGAGGATTTTGTGCCTACGGTGGCTGTCAGGTGTCAGAAACCTTTCTACATACAATCTGCCAATTATTTCATCACCTACAACCACATGGGGTTCCTATGACATGTCTACTGATGAGGAAATACATGTAGATATTTAGAAAGCTCAAAAGTTAATTTTTGTTTCACATTGTGGCTGTTTGTTCTGGGCTGATAGACCCTCCAAATGTAAAGTTTTTATTGTCAGTAACACATAAATATAACAGAGCAATCCTGGCTGCAGTTAGAGATTTTTCCACATTGACACAATGAAAAACATTGGTTGGGTCGGTAGCGATGCTGTGACTGGGTTCTAGCTAAAGCTATCAGACAACACACTGTGTCTCTATTGGTTAGCAACATTAGCTCTGCAACAGAAAACAGTGTGGGAGCATTTCTTCTTTGATTATCTTGATCGTGATTCTTCGACTGAAGGTGAAAGTCTCTCCAGAACCAGGGTTTGATTTATATGTTGTAGATGTGAACACGGTGGCCTCCATGAAACAGCTCATTAAAAAGTAATGTGTGTTTTTTTAGGTGATTTGACACGCATGAAGACATAGTGATTAGTATTTTTTATTTCTGTTAATTGATCCTCTCTAATATTGCACGCTGTCCTATACAGGTCTTGTTTTCTTGATAAGCCCCTCCCCTCTGCTACGCCCAATGTCAGGTTCCCCACGGGGATGTGGTAACACGGCGTTCACCTCCTGACACTTTGAACCCGCCTCAGGTATTCCACGTCTGGTTTAGAGCTCATTAGACGGGTCAGTCATGATGTTTGGCTCTCTGTAGATCAACGCAGACACTGACACCAGTATTTACGACCACGGTGTCGTGTCAAAGGTCGGGTGAACCCGAGACAGCTTTCAGTGCTGGACCTCATCAAAGAGGACCGTCCATGAAAACCTACACCCGCAGTTAACACGTCGTCTCCTGTGAATGATGGCAGTGCTATAAACAGAGTGTTGCATCATTTTCATGTTTGGTTCAGACTGATTTTTACTGTGGTCCTGGATTCTCTGGACAGTAAACTACACAATACGTGAAATCAAGTAAAACTGTAACTGTGACCTTTAAAGACACTTAAACCTCTTTTTCTTAATGAGCTTCATACTGCGACTGAGTGTGTGCATGAGAGGTTTATACAATTATAGAATAAAATGAAAATAAAACGTTATATTTCAGTATATTTCACAGTAAATAAACAGTATATTGCACAGATTTCTGTATTTCTATAACTGTCTGTGCTATTCTTCACTGGTTTGAAGTGGGAGGGGCTTAGTTACATGTTACAATCAGAGGACCCCTGACAGTCCAATGTTTATCCAATCAGATCATATAAACTACCCCCACAGTCTGGATGAAGCAGATTAGCAAAATCTTTGACTATGAAACTCTAAAGTTATAGTGTGTCTCCTTGAAATGTTTAACCCTTTAACTCCGTAACTGCAAATGCGTCTTTGGATTACCGTAATTATGTCACGATTTACGCAATAGGAAAAATTCCAATGGTTCCTGAGAGCTGAGATGCTGCACTTTACACTGAATATAGTGTCATTACGGTAATTTCACCAACACCTCTCCCAGAAGCCGACAAACCAGCTGATCTACTATATACTACGAGAATAGCAGAAAAACACAAAAACGGATTTAGATTTTAGAGTTTTAGTGAACAAAAAAACGAATGTTAGATTTTGCAGGTTAAATTTGAAATCAAAATAAGCATAAAAAGTCCAGGTAGAAATTTGCAGACTCAGGTGGTGAAGGGTTAAGGAGCTGTAAATTAAAAATAGGAATGAATTGATCACGAAGATAAAGTGCAAATGAGGCTGTTTTGAATAGTTGCTGGACACAGGCGCAGAGGCAGGAACACATTTATTATCAGGCTTTTCATTGGGTTTGTTGACCATAAGAAAAATACAGAATATCATCAAAAGAAACCTTCCTGTCTCTCTCCTTGTGTATGTGGCTGCAGCACTGATACCGTGCACAGAAGTGAAGCTTCTATTATTAGTACATGAGCGTACACAGTGCCTCCTTTCTAGTTTTCAAAGACAACCTGAGCACACTGCCTGGGTCCTCCCATTGTTCTGCTTCATCTGTGCTGTTTTAACCCTGAGGCCACTGGGATACTCTCTGTCCCAGTGCACCATCCTCCTCCAACCCCCTCAGTCTGAATAATCCTCCACAGCTCCTCTCTGCCAGTGTGGGGAAAACGTTATTGATACTGTCCTTAAAATAAATCTCGCATTGTGTTTTATTTTGCATTTGTTTTGCGCTGATGGAAAAATCTTCCTGCAGTCGACGGCCTCTTTTTCATGGCTGGCAGGGGCAGCACTCAGCCGCTCGCAGGGCCACGCTAGCAGCTTGTTATGACTACAGTGTAAAGAGTCCTTATCTTTGTTGTTCTAACAGCTCTGCTCCGACACCGCTGACCTTCATTATCTGCGGATGCAGTCAGGACCCAGACGTCAGCGTATAGCCCAGTTGGCAACTCGCTGTGTTTACTTTTTCCACTTCCCACTTTCTACTCCTTTCTGTCTCGTGTGCCTGGAGGTTTTTCATACAAGGTTTCAGCCAGCAGGTTGGTTTATAAAACAGTTGTTACGTCTGCAAAGGAGGGAATGTTTTTGTCTGCCTTGGTTGTTATGTTTAATTTTTTGGGAGAGAGGTGATGATCTATTCAAACTATAGAATATCCCTGTTTATTATAGTGGGAGAATATTTCAACAAGCTAGTGTTTGACCACAAGAGAGCAACAGTGTTCAGTTATTGCGCCGTGGTCGTAAATACTGGTGTCAGTGTAGTAGTGTTGTAGTACTCGAGATCGGTCTTGAGACCACTTTTTATGGGTCTCGGTGTCGTCTTGGAATCAAAGGCATTTTCACTCGGACTTGTCTCGGTCCTGGACAGGGTGGACTCTGGTTTTTGATCAAGACCAGTCAAGCCCAGACCAGCACTGCTGTGATAAGTGAGAAAAGTAGAATGTAGCTGCTGCCTTAATGGTGTCATGTGGTCTTTGTGACACCCGGAGTGATACTGGAGATGTTAGGAAAATTTTTGTTGCTGTTGCATTTATGTAACAGCAAACTTAATTAAAAAAAGAAGATACTGGTCATTTGGTTCAGTTTTGTTGTGATTTTTCTTTAATATATTCAATCTTGCTCTCGTCTCAATCTCAAACTGCAAATGTCTTGGTCTTGTCTTGGTCTCTAGTCTCGATAATGGGTTGGTCTTGGATTGTACGGTCGTGACTACAACACTAGTCTTTGCTTTCTAGTTCAAGATGTGCAGGTTTCAATAAAGGAGAACCCATCCATGTAACACTAACTACAACATATGGAGGAAATCCTTAATTTATAAAGACTGAGTTGGTTAATCAGGTGATAAATAACCCAGAACTGCTGCAAACCTATAGAGAACAATGTTGAATTATTTTTGTCAAAGGTTTGATTGAAAATAATACAGTGACTGGCAAAGGAGCATGGTGAGTTCAGAAGGTATTAATGTGTAAAAACATGTGAATTTCCCTTGTTATTCACATGGGATTACAGATGTCCACACATGTAGCAACAAATATACCCCTGGGCTTCACATGCATATGGCCTTTATACACAAATCATTTCACATGTGAAACCACATGGGAATTTACCTGAGTTTCACACATTTGTACCATGAAAATGTCACAAACCCTGTGTGGTGTGTATCACATTATTCACATGTGATGTTCCCGTGTTCACATGGGGTCATGTGTGTTTTCCCATGTGAAATTCATGTTTTTTGTGTAAGGGCTGCTCATGCTGTAAATACACAATAGCAGAAACTCCACCTTTAACAAGATGGTACGACATTTAAAAGTTTCATGTGTTACTCTGACACCCACTCGGTGCTGAGGAGACTGTGTCCAGTAAAGGGGAGTGTCTGTCTGATAAAGGCCGTCCGTGAATCCTCCTCAGGGATTCCTCCTCTCTCCTCGGAGCTGAAACACGACACTGAAATGTCTTTTGTGACGGCGGACCGGATCGATTTTGAGTTCAGTGAAGTGGTGATGAGATGAGGGAATTGGGACGTACCTGTTATCTTAAATCCTCTTCCTCGTGTTCGCAGGATGACAACTGGGGCGAGACCACCACGGCCGTCACGGGC